>JAQIVE010001224.1:0-26622 GCA_034698285.1 Sminthurinus bimaculatus
CCGGGTAAAGAAAAAAAAATCGAAATCGAAGAATTAGTATAGAATTTGCCCATAAGAAGTCTTCGGAGACCTTGTTGGACCCATTCTGCCAATGTCAGGTCGATCCCAAGAACAAAGCAAAAATCCCATTTCTTTTGGAAATGTCGTTCATCGAGCTGAAGCAAAGCCCCAAAAATAGTTTGCCAGCTTCTTTTCTTCACTTTTAAATTCCGTGGAATGTTTTATTCAAGGATTTTAAAAGCGTTTATTGTGGTTGCATCGATTGCTGCTTTCAAAAATGAATTGCCTTCCAAACAATCCAAAGAAACTTTCAAGCCAAAGACGTGTATGGTGTTCTACAATTTAGCTATCTACAGTATCATAAATATATGGGAAATACACATAAAACTACAGATTTTGACCTTCTGAAATCTGAAATACATGTCAATCCTCTTTTGTCAATTCCACTGTTCAAACCCCGTATTCAATTGAAATAAATTGTCTTAAAACGGTCAGGTAGTGGCCATCAGCATTAAAGTTTCACAAATTTAGACTAACTTGTCAGTCTATATTTGTAAAACTTGATGCTGGCCAACATTCGAAAAAATGGTTTTACATACTTATGTATAGCCGCGCCAAATGTGCATTTTTATTGAAACATTTTTAAGCTTCAAGCCAGGGCCCAAAATTTGTAGTTACGGGCCTGCCTGTTCTCACAGAGCAAGAAAGAAAGAAAGGGAAAGGAGAGAGAAGGAAAAAAGATGTAAGGGAAGAATGGAGAAAGGAAAGGAAAATTCTTTTTGCTGTTTCCTCCACATGAATTCAAACGCTCTTTTCTTCTTTCGCTCATATGCAGTCGTGTTATTGGGAAAATTCGACATTTTACACTCTGTTCATTCGTCATTTCCTCTGAAAATAAACTCACATCTCTATAGTTACACATATTGGGGTTGAGCAACGAGAAGCGTGTCTCTACATACAGAGATATTATTATTTGATGCATTATATATTTATTTGACTAAATATTAAAGTTGACAATACAACCAGTCATTCGACTTTCAATTTTCAAACACCAAATCAAAGAAGTGGATCACATTAAGCTATCAATGCATTTTATGAGCCCCATTGTATAGATGAATGACTTTTAGAGAACTGCTATAGCTGTTGACCCTTCTCAATGTTGAATAATACCAGTATTTGATGTGTATGATAATTATGATGGAAGTGTAACAGGAAGTTGAACTAACAAAATTAAAAAAATAAAGGCTAGTGAAATGAACTACTTTTTTGAACTTTTAATGTAAATTCGCCAAATTGTAATATACCGTGCAAAAACTTCATCTGGAATTTGAAGAGTGAACCACTCGTTTAATCTGACACCAGACTGACCGGATGTGGCATCAAAATCTAAATCTAAACCAAAACAAAATTGAACAAACGGAAAAGTGTCACGGTGCTCCCACACATCTCTGTAGTGCATATATATACTGTAACTGACATGATCACGATGATGGTAATGAGATGCAGATTGTACATCTCGACGTTTTGGACAGCAGATAAAGCAAAGCAAAACACGGGAGGAAATCCGAATTCGAAAGGAGAGTAAAAGAACCCTGCAGCAGAGTGAGTGTTTTGGGCCAACAGGAAAATATTTAAATATTTAACATTTAGGGTGACTCTCCTTTTACTCTTTGGTTTTTATTTTATTTATCTACAGATATATATAAATATGTGTGTATGTGTATATTATATCTGCCTATATCTAACTTTACATTTGCGGAGTGGTGGATTTTTGAGCATGAAATAGAGAGTGGGATATCAATGTCATGTCACGCTGTGCCCTGCCATGAATTCATTCAACTCTTACACATAGAACAAGGAGTATATCAGATAAGCTCATGATTCCGTTTCTGAATCCGACTCTGAATCTTCAAATTTATTCAAATCTATCTTGTCTCAGCTAAACTGAACTGTGAGCCGATCGTGTACAAAGTCAAAGTCACTACTGACAAAAATAGTATTTGCGTATGTAGAGTATACATTCAACGGGGGAAAAAGAAGCCGAAGCCTGAACTTCAACGTGGAACTTTCCCTTTCTACTTTCCCCCCTTTCACTAGAGTTTCAAGTCTCAAGTTTATTTTATTTCCTACCTGCCCCTCTCCATATAAAACTAGATGTAGAAATCAATCCGTATGCAATATGCCATGTGAAATACATATGAGTAAGTTCATTCCAGACCGGGAGCGATGCCGACGTGAAATATGAATATCTTGTTAAATTTCGTAATTTGAAAGATTGCTTTAAATTTTTTATGGACCTGTTAGGCTCCAACACTTGTGTGACCTCGATGGGTCATCGGAAGGGCTCACAGTTAGATTAAGTTGTAAAAGTTTCACTTCAACGAATTCGAGTGTTGTTTTCAAATGTGGAAACGAATAAAATTTGTTGACGTGGAGCCAAGAAATGAGGGAGTGAGTTGGCCCTTTAAGTGACCCCTATAACCTTGAACTCTTTTCTAAAAAAGACTCAAATATACTAAAAATTTCCCAGTTTTTTTAATCATGATAATTACACTGAAGCAATTAATCGATCTATAATATTAAGGATATTGATGCATCCAAATCGCGTCCCTGACTAGAGCAGCGCTCCCAGATTCAGCATGAACTTGCTCATATATATGCAGTTCTATAGGTATTGTACGGATGGGCAATGTGATCCACGAGTGGAATAGAAAAATATGTGCTTTCTTCTATAGTTCTTTCTACAATCTCCAATTTCACTTCTTTGGTTCCTCACTTGTTCTCTGTTCCCCGGTGTTGAACTTGAAAAAGTTGAAGAATTTATTCGGACTGAAGGGTGTAACTTTACACATTGAATTGATTTCTTCCGACAGTCGACAAGCAGTAAAAAACGAAGCTCTCATCGTCCTCGTCAATCCTATATCAGCAGTTCATAGTTACGATATTACATTTGAAGAAAATGAAATTTATTTTACACCACTAACGAGCACTCAGAACTCGAGAGAGTAAATAGGGGAAAAGTTACCATCGGCAGCAGGAGGAGTATCAGCGCATTCTTCGCTATTTTACCAAAGCATTTTTGTTGTATATGTATGATATGTATCTACAATCTTCACCCTACATATGTACGTGCTATATATTATACATATACACATGATTTAGATGTGGATTTAAAGTATTACAGGGGAGTGAAAAAAGGGGAGAAAAAAATATATAATGGCACTTGTATGTTCGGCTCAATCGAAGATTTGGACAGTAGTTTGTTGTATGGGAGTTGGAATTGCTCTCACATTGATTATTGGCGGTGCTCTCGGCTGGTTTGATGAGGCGCCCAGCTATGGAAGAATTAACTGGCCGGAAAAAGACAAGAAGTCGTCGACGCTGAAGGCGTCCGTGAGTCGTGGTGGAGTTTCATCTGGAGTTACAACTGGCACTGGAGTCGGTGTTGGTGGTGGTGGTAAAGTTGTTGTTGGAACTGGCGCTGCAGTTGGAGCTGGGATTTCTCCCATTCAATCTGACTCGGAAGAAGAGAACAGCGAGTTGGAGAAAACTAGGGGAGAAAGCCGATGGAATAAAACCGTGAGATTTTTTTTCTCTCCCTCCTTGTTGCTTCCCCCATTTAAATTGTATTGTACTTTTAAAGAAATTTCTTCTATTACTATCACTTTTTCTATTTCTTCTTGGTACTTGGTCATCTTCGTGCGTTTTGTATATACATATATACTTTTTCCTTGTTCCTTCCAGTAGGCACGAACTCTTTTGTGCCGTATTGAATGTACCGTCCCCCCGTTCCTTGTTCCAAGTTTCAAATCAGATTTCCAAGTGTATAGAAACACTTTACAGATATATGTATGTATATAAAACATGCGTTTTGTAACATTCCATTAACTCCATCACCTGCGGGACCTGAACTTCAACTTTGGGGAAAGAGTCAAAAGTTGAAAGACATGCAATAATATTTATCGCCCCATTAATTTCTTCATCCTTTTTTTATTTATTTCGCATTATTTATTATTTTATTTTTGTTACGGTGTTGCAGCCTTTTTATTGATGCTTTTTTCATATTTGTATAGTATAGTAGTCTGTGCTCACAACGAAAAGGTTTTACAGTGACAGAAATGATTATTATTCTGCAAGTAAAATGGAGGTTAGCTACAGTCTAGGTTTCGTGTAAGATAAATGGTATTGCTGAAATTGATTGGATTTCCAAATACAATTGTTTTAATAATAAATATACGTTTTTGACTAATTTATACGCAATGTAAAACCGATCACCTCTTTGCAATTTTACCAGTGTACAAAATAGATGGGAAAATGCGCATTAGAAATGTAAGTCTTTGAGCTTTGCTCGGATGTTAATGCTGAGTCTTACTCGTTCGTTTGTAGTTTGTATATACGTATAATTAGTAGTGAAAGGTTGATGAGTCGTGCTCCGTCTAATAATGGTAATGACCCATAATCTAGAAAGAGATATATTGTACTACCTGTATAATATTAGTGCGAGCCGATGAAAATGCATTACCTATGCAAATTATGTACGTGGAGCTTTGACTAATATATAATGCTTTTTGTTTTGGCTTCGAGCAAAATAGTGAGAAAGAGCGCGTGGTTCATAATTTTCCACATGAGTTGTATCTCCAGTATGTGAAATGTAACCAATAACCATATTGTAGACAACTCTGTAGACATTCGACGCTAAAAGACGAAAAATAGCGACCTTGAAATTTCATTGGAAAATTTGCCCCTCACACTGACACATTAGCCATCGATATACAGGAGTTTTAAATAATTAATAATTCATACGTGACCGCTTTTGATGACTGACATGTGCCCTCACATTTTCAATGTGTAACATCTCTAATAATGACAAGTATCGTTTTCTTAATTACTGTGCTTATACTGAAACTGAGCACGGCCCAAAGTATTCGTGCGAGTCCTAGTAAAAACGGGGATACAAAAAATTAGTGTAATTTCCCTGATTTTTTTCAGTTACTAATATAATAACAGTAGTAGAGACGATTGAAATAATGACTAGAGGAACAAAACTAGTGTGAGGTGGACGGATTTTCTCCATTATGTATGCTAATAAAAATCATAATGATACAGATGACACAGCCTGGCAGTCGAAATAAGAGGAGGGACAAGAATTTGGAATAAATCTCAATTTGACTTGATGCTCAATGTTCATGCATCATTCAGCTCGCACTCTGTGTAATTTCTGTCACTGTATTGCATAAAAAATGCGACGATGAGTTAGAGTATTAGAAGGGTTGGACACTGATAAAATCAAATGTATATTATTTCATTCTTCTGTCCATTTGTGGATATCCCTTCATTACAATTCTAAACTAAAACTTGAGCTTTTAAAAAATCTGGTAAACTTTTATGTTAAATCTTACATTGCTCATTTAACCGTGGATGAAGAAAGATCAATGTTGTAGCAATTCTTTGATGACGTCTAATTAACGTATTATGTATTGGCAGTGCAATACAGAATACTTGTAGAAATGTTATAAAACTATTGTAACGATATTTTTATAACATTGAATATGCCATTGGATTATATTCTCTATTCATGCTACTA
This sequence comes from Sminthurinus bimaculatus, assembly GCA_034698285.1. Taxonomy (NCBI): domain Eukaryota; kingdom Metazoa; phylum Arthropoda; class Collembola; order Symphypleona; family Katiannidae; genus Sminthurinus; species Sminthurinus bimaculatus. Next base: position 5,585 of record JAQIVE010001224.1, read on the forward strand.
ATGTCAAACCTCTCAAATATAACTAGTGTAAGGAGTATACTGAAACATTTTGTGTAATTTGGTTTTTGGTTCACACGTGCAAAAAGTTAAAAGACAGAAACGTGCTCCTCTGGACATGGTGTAAGGTTAAGTATAATATATGTAATGTCGATTCGTTGGTTCAGCGTGTAAAAAATGTGAAATGTGCATGTATCCATTCTTACATACATGTGTATATTTGATGGTTAGTGATATGCCAATAGACACATATTTCATTGATCTTATTCTATTGCTGGGTCTTCTTCGCCTGCCTTATTTCTATGTGTGTATTTGTTATTCCTGGGTTCAAAAAGGTGCCTGCCCTTGCATTATTGGGTACAGACATTTTATTTTAGATTTTAAATTGCACACGCATAACAATAATTCTTTTATCGGCTCAAATGCGATGCATCAAAAATATTTCTATCAGCTTTTGATTTTTTTATTTTTGACCGAGTGAAACTTCGTTCCCCCACCGGCTTTATAATGGAGCCGATAGTAAATATTGGAAAACGTTATCGATAATAATAGTAATAACGTTGAGTATTGAGCTGGTTCTTCTTGTACAAGCCTTTTCCTTATTTTTCAGCCTTTTGCAAATGTCACATACAACTGTTCACGCTTTCAAGTTGTTCCTTTTTCATGTCACTTGTGAGTCAGTCAATGCTCGCTCGGCTGTCAATGATTTCTCCCTCTTTTTTTTCTTTTACCACTCTCGCTGTTGAAGATTTGAACCGGCTGCGTGTAAGTGTAAAACTGACGAGAACCTCGTCAATGTTAAATATTATACTGACATTATTATTATTTTTATTGTTATTGAAGCGCAAATATCTACATGGTGCATGTGTATAACCTTTGACCTTTTTTACTTTGAAAACTGAGTCGGAGTAAATATTTATGTCCTCATAAATATTAGTATTATTGAGTCAAATCTCGATTTCCAATCGTCTTGAGACCATTTTTTTAAACATATCGCTGTAATACATACGTATGTGTACATATGTATGTAATGCGTCCATGATAAAATCTTTAAGCACCTATAATTTTGTTTGGCAAGCAGCAAAGGCTTGTGTTTTGAAGTTTGAAGGATAGCGATTTAAAAAAATATGAAATTAAATGGTGGAGTGCGAAAATCGCAACTGGTTAACGTACAATTAAAAGTTTGGACGATGAAGTACAAAATAGCAGTCAGCAGTGTTAGAGAGAAAGTTCTCGAGAAATGTTTAAACTACAAATACGATTATTCAAGTTTGATAACAACGTGGCACTTCTTTAATATACCTTTATACATACATAGTATGTATGAAATATGTTATGCTCCAGTTTTTCAGTATGATAGTCAACAGTTCGCGTTTGCTTACATACATGAGTTATGGTGATTGGAAGGTATTTTTTGTATTGCATTTGAATTTTTTGCAATCTCTTAAATTCAAATGCAAATACAACAAAACGTTTTGAAAATTAATACGACGGTATTATACTCTGCACATATTTTATCCAGGTTCAGATTTTTGGATCAGAGACAACAACATAATAATTCTTATTCCATATATTTATTTGGCCTGACTTGGATGAATAAAGTTTTGGAATAGAAATGTGATTGGTTCAAATTATGTGTGTCTGTCCATGCATCTGACGTTCTGCCTATCTCTCTCCCGCTCTCTTTATTGATATGATATGTGCTCCAGCCTGGAGGCACGAATTAGATTCAGATTTGGATTTAGATGTACCCGGTCCTTGTGCTTATCTGTGCATGTATTGTATAGATACTTGTGCTGGTGTTTTCTGGGGGAGGGGAGAAAATATGGTTGTTGAAAAGTTAATTTACCGAGCAATTGAAATTGAGATGAAGATTTCTCCTTCTCGTGTGACTCATGAGTAAAATGTCTTGCAGCTTGTTCCTATTATTTTAGTAACTACAATCTAGGTACGATACAGGTACAATCTAAAGTCTCTCACTGATATTTGAAATATATAGAACAATACCAGAATCTAGAGTTGGTAAAAACTGTACAGCATCATGCTCATGCCCATAATACTTATACATACTACATACATATAGTGATAATGTACTTGTTGCAATAATATTTCTGACACCATGGAAGAAACAAAGAGAAGATGGTGAATTGAACGAGGCGAAGAATTCTTAACATATAATACCTACCAAATATGTACTCATAATTCAATTCGTCCATCCCCAGTGTAATAATGTACATATTTCACGGTAATAAAATTGAGGACGGTAATAACAAAGTGTAATATTACATTATGTCCAGGATGCAGGTACGAGCAGTACATGTACGAGAGTATGATTATGTACATAAATACTTGTAAAAATGTATGTCCTGTCTTCTCCTCTTAAAGAAGTGCTCTCTCCTGGAGCGACTTTTGATACACCACATACAGATATTTACACGGTGTCCATATGCACTTTTTTAGCTAGAGAGAGAAAGATTTACAGTATTATACTTTATTTATGGACCGCGGGCATAATGTAAAATAATACATATAGGAGAGAGACGAAGAACAAAACGAGGAGATGAATACAACTTGTCCAATACCTAAAAAGAATATCTATATAAACTAATATATACCTTCAAGTTATTCCAGACCAAAACCAAACGCAAACCAGCAGAGAGCCTTTTCGTCTTTTACATCTAAAGTAGTTAGTTTGAAAAAAAACAAAAAGAGAAACAACCTTTACAAAATCGCTTTCCCTCAAGACTATCATTGGAATGGTGTCTTGTTCGAATATTATGGACACTTGCTGTATAAGAGAGGTTTAACACTCTTTGAAATTAATGCTGATTTTATGATTTGGTAGTCGACTTCTAGGAACTTTTCATTGAAGAATTTTCTTTAATCGTATCTTTCCTCCAGTGTGCGAATTTATGTAGTAGGTATTTATCCGTGCTAGGTCTTCAGAAGTCGTGGTCGTTTTTGGCTATAAGTTGTGAACAATCTCGATTCTTCAATACATAACCTCCCTAATATTATTGCTATATGTACTTTTTACGTACTGCATTATGCTCCGGCCAATAAGTTACCTGGAGGAGATTCCTTAATTCTTATTCAACTTTGAGAAAGGGAATAAATATTGAGTTTTGTTTTCTTACTCACAGTCAAAGAGTCTCTTTTCTTTCTTTTTCACCTGTCTGTTCTTCATTCTGCCTGTCTGTCAGCTTTACGTTTTCTAGGATGGATGTTGGATGTGCATGCTCAGCTGTGTTTGTAAATAAATGTATGTATGCACATGATGTAGCTCCAAGTCACGAAGGTAGACAAACACTACTTGTTCATCTTCTTCTTATGTTATGATAATAATAATAAGTATATTACCTAATATGTTTGTCTCCTACTCGCTCCTTTTTTCACTCTTCCTCGTCGTCGTAACACTACAAGTCACAAGTTAAAGCAAGCTGCTAGCTGCTGCTCCTAGACACTCTTCACCTAGGTTTTGGCTAGAGACACACATCATGCATAAGTACGTAAAACACAGTATGTATATTATGCATAACTAATGTTAACAAGAAGGAGCAGTTTAGGCTGAGGATTTCCATTATTTCTACTTCGCTTCCACAGTCATAAAGAGAGTCACCCGCTAACTATATGAGCAAACATATTCAGCAATCAAAAAATCAACGTGAACATCATCAGTTTTGAAATTTGAGATTAGAATTAGGATGAACTGTGTACCGAACTGTACTTATGTGTGTACAAATGAAACACGAAACAAGTATGATATTTTGCACTTGCACACTGTGATTTTCCCTTTTATATCCATAATTTTTTACATGCTCTTAATTGGAGTGATGCTGAGAACTGCAAATTCAAATTCTTGTCGACGGTGTACAGTGTTTAGACAAATGGATGCAGCCAAAAGCAAGTTGTAACAACTAAACCAACAAACCCTGGTGCATGTATTTTATTGTTTAAACACATTTGAGAATGTGGTTGTATGGATGCTCATGTATACATTTACTTGCATGTTTGTGTGTATATACCCATTAATTAAGTGTGTAATGAATGATCAAAGTGTGTTGAACCTGAGCTTCAACCGATGGAATCTTTTGTCTGGCTCCGGGCCTGGATATTAAAATATGTGTATATATACATAGATAGTAAGACGCTGGACATTTTTTACATCTCCCTTTTAATTTTTTACTGTCATCATTAGTTCTATTTACTCCTTAAATGTCCTTTGCAAATAATCCTAGAATGTTTAACATTGTTGTAAAATGGAAAGGCCAAATTTTTTTTAAACTCGAGAAAGTCTCGGGGAATTTCCTACATCGGGTGCATATACACTCGCTCTTCATTAAATGCATTCAAGTTGAAGTTGTGAAACGATAAACTTAAAAATATACACCTTTATAATTTTGGAACGTCGTATATTATAGAAATACAAAAATATACAGGCTTGCTTCAAACTTATTCTTGATTTTGTAATAAAATCAACTTCACAATAACTTCTACAAGTAAAACGATGGGGAAATGTGGTTTTAGTTCCGAATTTAAATTGCAAATTCAGTCGCAAAAAATCAAATAGAGGCTATAAAAGACAATTCATCGTAGCTTTTATCGGGTTTTGATCATTTTATGGATTTTCTGTACATACATACAAGATACTTGCTATTTATTATTTATTCAAAAGCACATTAAATAGGTACTAAACTGACATTGCTAAATATTGAGGCAAGTCTTGGCCATCGTATTCATGAAAAATTGAGCAAATAATATGATAAACGTATGCGCAATTCAAATACACACAATGTCTGCGGTAATAACAATAATAATAACAATGGGTAAAATGTAAAATGGTAAACAAAAAAGCTGTTCCTCTCTCAATCTCCTCTCTCTCTCTCTCTCTCTCTATCTCTGGTTCTCTATTACCTAGGCTTTTGTTAGTCAAGAATCAACTTCTACTTTGTAAGCCTGGACTCGATTATAATAATATTATATTAAAAAGTTAGCTCACAATGGTAAATTCTTCTCTATTATGTATGTACAATAGCTACCTACTTCATTTCCATTATTCCTCGTGCTTTACGATGCGGAGAAAAGCTAAAAAAAGTTGAGCCGAACTGAGCTGGAGATGGGATGAGGTCATGTTTATCCATAGACTTTCCTCTCAACCTTTTGCTTCATATTACATATGATATTGTGCACAAAACTATGGATACTAATGCACATTTATATCAGGAATATTATTCACACAATGATACCTAATAATACATTGTGTGTATAGGCATACACACAAGCTGTGATTCCATCGTAATCTTCATGCAGTTGACCTCAAGAAATAGACAGAAAGTCTATCCCGTTTACGTGAATCTATATTGAGCAGGTTACGTATCTGTACAACCTGCAGAGATGCAAAAAATCGATGTACCTAATACATACAATAGATAATAGGTATAATATATGAATATGAATAAAGGAAAGCTAGTATTATTATTGTACAAAAAACGAACGGCTTAAATGGTCTAATGGTTTATTACAGGGATGAGTAATTACCCAAGATATTTATAATTTTTATTCGAGATAAAACCATCAGCAAGATGCTCGTTTTTACGCTTTACGTTTCACTCCCATTCTTATTCTCATCATTACATACAAAGGTATATATAATGATAATAATAAACATTAAGTCGTTTAGTGTCTAATCTAATGGACCAGTATTTTCATCTTTCCTCGTCAATGAACATCGTCTTGACGCTTCATTCTTCATTTTACCTGTATCCGGCATATTGTGTATGTACATAATGCATCATATTAAACAGCATTTATCTACACTAAACACAAGTCTTGAACTGGCCTCATCACCCATTCATTGTTTCTCAAAGTAATTTGAAAGAGAGAGAGATAGAGAGAGAGAAGTACACAGGAGAGAAGCAGCACCTTGTTCCTTCCCTCCCTCAGCTAGCCAGCACCAGAATACCGAGCCCTCTCGTCTCAAGATATTCGATGCTTTATGTATCATGTGTGTGGCTAGACGGGGAAACTAAAACTGTTTGCTAGAGAACAACATTGTTTCCTATATCCTATATACTATCTTGTTTTTTCTTATATAATAAGATGTAAAATATACGATCTCAAATCTCTCTCTCTCTTTCTCTCTCTCAATTTGAACCCCTGCTTCACTTCTTCACACATACACACATGGAGTTTTCGACTTGATTATCTCGTGTGTCTTAATGCTTAATGTAAGTTGGTCGTTGGTCGCTCTTCGTTTTGTCTTACATCAGTCGATTCCGCTCCTCCGTCTTGATTGCCTGGATATTCGTGATCTCCCTCCTTTGTATATTTCATGCAGTTCATTATAATTTATTGAGGAACAACGGCAAAAGAGAAACATACCAGACAAAACTTATCGACGTTGCACTAATGCAATGTCAACTGCCAATTTATTAGACACTGGAAATAAATCCTCATTGTCTCGGGTTTACGGGGAAAGCAATGGCAATGTTCTCATCATTGTCTGGAGTGACAGATATTGTGTTTTAAATTGTTGAACGGTGTTCGGTGTTCACTTCTTTTGCACACATTAATTGAACTGTGCAACTTGAATAGCTTCATTGTTGGTTGTTGAGTGAGAGGTTAATTGATGTTAGTTGCAAAATAATGATGATCAAATAGAGACCACACACAACACAATACATACATGTACATACATATACAAGTGAATGCAGGGAATAAAGAACAAGAGTGATTGAGTAGTTATTTGTTATTTGTCTACTTATTGTGCTGCATTGTTGATGTTTTTGCGGCTCTCAGTGTCCACATCATAATGTACAATGCAAAGTATAATGTACAGTGTATAGTACAGTTTGAGTTTAGAGTCTCAAGAAGGGTAATAAATTAATTTCAAGAGTAATCCCATAGTGTTTGCCAAGTGGCTCTCAAGTTGATCCTTGTTGACTGTTGACGAATGGAAATGGGAATGGACGACGTATGTACCTCTTGCTGAATGGAATCAAAAGCGAACGAATTAGTGAATTAGCATTGTTTATTTGAGTGTACTTATACATACATACATATGCTGCTGAGTATTTAATTACTCATGTCACACAATGATGAAAAGAGTGGGCCGCTCACATAAGACATTCAATTGACATATTCGAATATTTGAAATGGAAAGTGGGCTGAATTTAAAGCTGAGCATGGGATTTGCTGAGTTCGATACACAATGTAGATAGTTCGTGTCTCTCCAGCAAACTTGTGTTGAATTATGTGTACAAGCTGTCTGCTATTATCTACATATTATATACATACATACACATGCTCGTACACGATCTATTTGATGATGATGTAGTACTTGTTGAAAATTCCATGAAAAACATCTACTGCATTGAAGAAGACGACGAAAAATAAAAAATACGAAACTGGATCAAAATTCGAATAAAATTTCCTGTCTCTCTTCTTATTAGAAAAATGATGGATGACTACTTGTAGTGTTTTTTCTGCAGTGGTGATTTTTGCTTTTTGTTCGTCACTGGACATTTTTCATGTACTCCGGTTTCTTCTCTGTTCCAAATTCAACAGTGTTTGGAATTACCATTAAAATTTGGCGTTAAATTACATACTAGTTGAACCGTCCCCTTCCTTTTAAAGCTGACTTGTGATTTTTTCTTGCAACTACATGTATGTATACACATAGATATTGTGAATCGTGCGGAAAGATTGGCTCAAGATTTTTGATATTCAAGTTTGGAGGTGACGATGAAAAGGACGAGAACGGCGGCTGTCAAAGGGGGACAGAAAAGAAACGAGAGTGAGGAGGCAAATAAATTTATGAATAAATGATAAACAATGTGCTGAACCTCAGCGTCTTGAGAGACATTACTCGACCTTTTGTTGTTTCGCATATATAGAATATAATGTGGAATAATGAAATACCTAAAACCATACAGTGTTTAGTGTTGATTGTATAAAAATTCAAATCAAGGAAGAAGTGTTGGCAATAATAATAATAATATTAACGAGTATAATGATGGATTTGGAAGTGAATGATCATACCTGTGCTCAAATGTTTAGCTCATACATATAGTTGAACAATGGAATAGCTGTTGTGGTTGAGTGCTGACTTGTGAGAGTTTATATAAATATAACATATAGTGTATATTATGTACATAAGGGGAAAGGAGAAGCGTGGGTGTTTCTTTTGCTTTTCGTCTCTTCTGTATACTTACACTGTACCGTGCTATGAACTATGAAATGAACTATATGGACATTTCCTTACGCTTTATATTCCATTGTGCATTGTGAATGTGAATTGAATTGAGTAGTGTAAATGGTAAATGGTCGGCAATAAATTTAGCCGGCCGCTCAGCACTCAAACACTCAGCGTGTTTATAATCGAGGGATGAACTAACCATCAGTGATTTTTTCAGGACTACATAATATATTATTATATCGGTACATATTATTCTGAATATGTATGCAGACTGCTGAGATTATTGAATCGGTTGGTGAATCATCATTAACTCTTTGCCATACATATATTAGCAATGATGTACTGGCTCTGGTGTTTTTCAATATGTGCTGGTGATGCTCATGTGTATGTGTAGTATATATAACTATGTATGGAGATTCCGAGCAAAAAGAAGGTTTGCTTTTAGGTATGGTATATGCCATGGTTTGGTTTGCCTTTGCCAAATTACAAAATGTCATGAGAGAGAAAGAGAGAGAGAGCGAGTAAAAAAGTTTTGACTTGAGTCTCGACTCTCGACTCGTGCCAGAGAATTAATTAATCGCTTCTTCTCCTCGTCGCTAATCGTATTTCGTAATTTGTAAATGGGCAAAGGGAAAAGGATGAAATCTTGAATAATATATAGAATAGAGCGGGTGAAGAAGAAGAAGAAGAAAGAGAAGCATAATTTTTATTATGATGATTCTCCCACCCCCGGAAAATTCCCTCATTATTTAATTTATTCATGGAAAAGACTGACAATGTAAAACGCGAAAAAAGAAAGAAAGGCCAAACAACCTACATTTTATGACCAAGATAATGCATGCACCTTGATCCGTTGTCTACTTCATACTCCATGTATGTATGCATTGGTTTATTGTAAATCAAGTTGAAAATCGGAATGGATGAGCGATGAAATTAAACGTGCGCTTCAAAGTGTTTATATAGAAAGAAGACAAATGATTCGCCCATATAGTGTATGTAAAATGTAAATGGTACTACATCAACTAAATATATGTACTTACGTAATATCAATAATAAAACAATAAACATGCGTATTAGATATGCGATATCACAAATATTCCTAGATTTGCACGTGAAAGGCTGTGCGTAAATTTGTAACGTGCTTTCCGTATTACACATTCTATATGTATAGATATACATCGAACAACTCATTATAAACTACAATTTTTTATCCCTCAACTCCTTGTCATGTCACACGTTATGAAGTGTCGTGATATAAATAAAGGTGCTTAATTCGCTCACCCCGAAGCGGGAAAAGTGTGACCTACTAAATTAATGTACTGATTTGTAGAGTGTGTGTTTGTGTAAACGTTGGATTTGAATTGAATTTGAATTTTAAGAATTTCCAGACATCTTGAGCGTAAACTGTTGACGGATTTTAATATAAAAACAGAATAAATATGACGAATTCCGTAGAAAAAGCTTTTCATATCATTTCCATCCTTCTTCTTTTGAAGGGGGCCATTCAAGAGCTAAAATTGTATGGAATGCCTGGCGTAGCCGACGTTCAGTGTGATGACAGCCTGTCTGTAAGTGATTTTTGCCTACGTATTGGTTTTGGGGCGACTCATATACATACATATATTTACGTATAGCTTTATGTTATACTGGAAATATTTTAAAGAGTTTAATTATTATTTTGTTGTTGTTTTACAAATCAATTGTACATACTTATAATATTGCTTTTTACAGGATATATTGCTTATTGATATAAGTTTATTATGAAACATTATGTGTGAAGTCCATGTTTGGTGTACATGTGTACATGCATTATATTTACCGTAATTCCAATTCAAAATATCGGTGGGACAAGGACGGTAGAAAATACTGTTGATCCTTTAAAAAAGATTTTTGTTTGGTTCCAGAAAATTCGTTCCTAAACTTCTGTTTTGCTGGTACATATGTACTTATATTGTGTATGAATGATTTGGATCTATAGAGTCCCTGGGAAATATTTGAATGTACACTCAAGCATCGATTTCACACTACGCCATTTGATAGCATTCGAGGGTATATTTGCTATTTGAGCTTGTATAGAAAAAGTAGAGTCAAAGGGGGATTTTCAACCCTCTCAAATCTCGAATCATGGCACCAACTGAAAAGCAGCTTGAATTTGAACTTCTGTCTTTGGCAGCCAAGTCTTATATTTATGTCTTGTGCTGAAAGCCTATTTCCAAAATTCAATGTGTGCTTATGCTTGTATGTACTATGCTTAATGTACGTTTTGCCAAAGCCAAGGTTTGTTTAGAATATTCTGATGTAGGTAACTCTACGTTTATATTGTCTGCGCTTTCATAAATAATATCCGCATTTTATATTTTTGCACATTTTGCACAGCGCTGAAGAAATTTCAAACAAAAACGGAAAAATTCTATTCGGATTCCGAAGTGATGAACTGTGCAATTTAATATGTTAATACATAGTTAATATGCATGCGTATGAGATAATATGGGTAATGAATAGTTTTCAAGTAATAATATTTCCTATTTAGCCTTTTTATTTAACAGACATTTTTTCTCTCAAGACGCAAGAATCTTGAACTTGAACATTGAACAGGTTTTCTTATGCTTGTAGGCTTAGGTTTGTGAATATTTGATTTCGTGCATAATGATTATTGCTAATACACACTACAAATATTTGAGTACAAGATGCAAAATTTTCATAATATGCAGCACGATCATGATCACGAGTTATCCACCTAAATGTTTGCATAGCTCATCTTTAACACGGCAATTCATTAAATCCACTCATTCATTTTCATTCGCAAACCATTCAGAGAGCCAGAGATTCAGAAGGAGATAAAGTCATACGTTTCCCCATGGGTTTCTTTCGGCTTCCTTACATTGTACGTAGTACGTACTGCTTTGATTGTGTATTGCTCATTAATTTCTAGGGTTGAATTATGGACAATCGCTTAGCATTATGGAGGTTGGGCATTGAGTCAACAAGTATAAGGAATTTATTTTTCTGCATTTTATTTCATTACTAAAATGTAGGGAAAGTCAATAGAAAAATTCTGCCGTTAAAATTTTAACATTTAGATATGAAAAAAGACTAGACCGAAAATTGTTACATAACACAGTGTAGCAGAAGCTATTACGGAAATTATTGTGTCGTGTTATATTTTAAAAACCAAGGCTGCTTTCTTTTCCAGATGTTAATAATTTGTTACATTCTTTACTCAAGAGCAAACCTCTGTATTATTTTAATATTTATTATTGTTGTTTTATCGTTTTCATCATTTTTATTGTGCACATTATTTTGTTATCAGACTTTGGAATCAACTCTTACCCTTAGTTTAGGAGCCATTCTATCAAAATAAAGCAGCAGAAGCTCCCATGTATGTACTTATAAGTACATAAGTAAATACAATTTGTGGTTATCTCCCCATGGATGCAGGTTCTTCTTATTTGGTTCTTTGCATGGTTTCGGTTTCCATCCTAATTAAATCCATTGACGGATGAGTTTGATTATCGATTTGCCACACAATACCAATAATAATTACACACAGGGATTGTCTATGTAGGTATATCTGATCCTTGTTTTGTTTATCATCAGACAAGTCATTTGTCACTTGGACACATTATTTGTCCTGTCGCTGTTGCAGTTGGAATGGGGCTTGGATTCGGATTCGAATTTGAATATTGAATCCACCAGATAGTAAACATGTGATGTTACACGACACACATTCGTCTGTAGATACTTTCCCTTGACATGAACATTAAAATTACCAGAAGTCAGACTCCCACGATGCACACTCTTGATACAATATTTATGTGCACAAAATTGTATGTAGGGTTTGGATGGATGTTGGCATTATGCAGAATATACGTGCATTCCAAGCTATAGATAAATTATAGAAGGCTAACTGAAAACTAGGCAATTTTCATTATTCATGAACGCTAAAGTTCACATCTTTTTACTCTACATTTCCCAATTTTCAACTTGTAGGATAAAAAATTAGTTTGGAAAATTCAATTTTAAAAGTTGGCCAACATTACGCTGCATCCACAATTCACCATCCACACAAACAAACTGGGGGGGAGAAAAAAGAAAAAAGTTTGCCCATTTCAATCGACTGCCAGCCCTAGTCTTATTACATATGCTATTAGTCATTTTTTGGACTTTCTTTATTGAAAATTTCTATAGGGGGATAATGAATAAATCCTTTTTTACACTGTACGTATGTATAGTATAGATTTTTATTATACACGCTTACGCTATAGTGTGGCGCAAAAATCGGCAGTTTTTTAACCTCGTCATGATATAGATACATACATAGTCTGAAGTAAGCTTGCAGGCAGGTGCATATAGTATACAATTCGCTATATAGGTACAGGTACATGCAGATTGAAAATTACATGTGAATGGTGAATGGGTTCTTGGAAAATTAAGCAACCTCCATTTCCGGAAATGTGAAAATCCCGGATATTGCATGAAATGCGGATTTTATTGAGAGCAAATAATATGTAAAGCATACCGGGTTTTGAATTTCAGATGTAGGATCGTGTATCGTGCCTGCTATCAGTGTATCATGATATTTTTTCCAACAATTCGCATTTACAAAAACCCCCTGAAGTCTGTCAGTTGACCTCAAAGTAATTTTCCTTTGATTTAGTCATTAATCGTAAGTTATGAATTCCGGAACTTGCTGGAAAATTTTAGGTTGGTTTGGAAAATCGTGGGTGATGGTTTTACCCGCTAATAATAATGATTTATTTGTCAAAACAAGTCCCATAGTTTTCGTTGGAAAAATTATTTAGATACAAAGTTTTTAGCACCCAAAAACGTCCAGTTTCCAAAATTTAATTCTCTCACAAGAACACTTCTCCATTGATATATATAATATGTAATATGTATACATATATATAGGTAGGTGTAGACTGATCTCAAATCTATTTAGAGACCGCATATGCCATTAAAATATGCAAATTTCCAGTCAAACTCTTGTATTATTTATGGGTCGTGACCACATAATGTTGTACATAATATATTACATTATATTATTAAAGATAGAAAGAATAAAAGAATTCCACATGAAATGAATGAACTGAACGAGCGAAAAACTGCTCAAAAGCAAAAGGTAATGAGGAATTTTCAGACTAAATACACACATGTGAGTCATAGAATGATATTATTATGATGAGCGTGGGATACATAACATTATGAATCATGGAAACAATAGAAAATAGCTTCCTATATACATAAGCATACAAATTTTAGGGCCGTCGTGCATACGTTTTTATACTTATACGCGTATCTTGTGCTTGGATTTGGACAAAACGTTCTATTGAAGCTGTAAAAGAGAAGGCAGGAATTTGAAAATAATGCTATATGACTGTGACTATGAGCGGATTAGGAATTGCTAGGAAACCCACACATGAAATTTCCTTTTTGACACAAACACACACTCACATACTCACATACACACACACACACACAGCTCCTTCACACAATGGCAGCACAAAGAAAATGGCTAAAATGAGATATCGAGTGTCCCATGTGTTCAAGATGACTTTCCCGTTTTCTCCTTTATGATTTTCCTGGAAGATACGTATAGATACCTATATGCATGCATCTTACTTTTCCCCCGTTTCTCTCTTTTCAAAAATCAAATGTAAAATTCAGGAATAATAATAGCAATAGTCATAATATTATATGGTTTTAATAGTGTGTGTGTGTGCATATAGGTGTATACACATGAACTTTAGATTCTTTGAGGGAAAAGGAGACACAGGAGTCTTATTATTATCATTATTATGTATTATGGAGAGGATAATACAGTTTTGCATATATCTGAAGTGAAAGAAAAGCAGGAGAAAAATAAAGGTGCATAGATAGTTGTAGCTGACACCTCACTCGTTTCATATTTCAGCCATATTATTATCACTGATTCGCTGCTGGAACTCTCCTCCTTGCATCTGTACTTTCTCCATCTGTCTTTTTTATGGTGTTTGCGATACCGGTGGCTTTTGATTATATGCCCATACACACTTTTGTAGTCATAGGGTACAATCATGGGTACGCATTTTATAATAATAATAATAAAATAAAAATAAATCTGGACAAAAAATACAAATGTAAATAAGTGTAAAAAATATTCTTCAAACTGGGGACTGTACAATAAATAAGCTTTGTTAGTTTTTATTTCACACATAAAGCGGTTATACGAATACAGTAGTAGTGTACAGGTCTACGTGTTTTTATGCACACGTAGACTTTGTCGGTGAATCTGGTGGGATATGGGTGCGTGCGAATGGAGCTAGATAGTATGACAAAGGAAAGGAGTAGAGGTACAAAGAATGTGCGTGGGTTATTAAATGCAAATAAGCGGAGATTACATGTGTAGATAAAACAACGGGATTCATTTTATCAATGGAACGCCGTAGAGTTTGGTTGGATTATTATTTTTTATTATGGGCAAAAATGACTTCTCACTTTTCAATGCCATACAAGCGCTTAGCATTTTAAACACACATAAAGATGAGCAAACCCATTCATTCTTTGAATGGTAAAAGCTAATGCGCTTTGAAGCTATATAGTAGCAACTAACATTCATCTCGTAACAAATTTTTAACAGTGCTTTAAGGGTTAAAGGTGTCCGCAAATTTATATGCTAACATTAACAGGGAGTTAAATTTTTGGAAACGGAAATGAACGCTGCTAACCTGCTGAAGGAAAATGTATTCAAAAGTTGACTACCGTATGAAAATTTAATTAACATCATTTTTCGCAGAATTTTCCATCTGGCGATGGCTCAGGATTTGACCTTTCTGGGTTTTACGATTATCCCGTGAGTTTTTGTTTGCTTAATTAAGATTTGATTTCTTTAGTTTTATAATTTTATATGTTTATAAATTGTGTTCTTAAAAGCAATTCGTTCCTGATTTATTTATTTATTTGTGGGTTTTGTAACTTGTTGTATTTATACTTTGTATCGTTTCCTAGTTTATGTTTATTAGAAGTTAGAAGACGCCTTCAAATAGTTTTAGAAGGTCTTACATACACATAAAATAAAGCAACATTACTGGAACATTCAATGTCGATGCTTTGTACATATACTTAAACATTAAACCCCGTAGCATAGTTAGAAATTAGCAGTCATTTTTAGCCAACTTAGAAATAGAAATAGAAATGTAGAGGATAAATAGAAACTATACAGTCAACGTTTCACCAGCTATTGATGATTCAAGCAAAGTACCGTAGAACTATATTTTATGTAGCTTTGAGATAAGAACTCATTTCAAAGCATCTCGAGATTGCTTACTGTTTATCGTTAGTGAGTCAATCTCTATAGTATATATACATACATATATTCAAAGTTCTAAACAAAGTACATAGTGCAGCGTGTTATCTTTTAATTAAGAGTATTAATTATTATGTAAATGTAAAGCATGAGTTGTTTTCTTTTTCTTTTATGTTTATTTTCGTTGTTGTCAAAACATGGGACGTCCAATCATTCCCTCACTTACTCATCATCATTCATTCTTGGATGATTCGCTGACTCTGATTGACCACATTGAGCAGAGTTACGACGATGAGGATGATTTAGAGAAAGGCAGTGGCTTGCCCCCGCTTCCGCCACTGCCACCTCCCACACCCGAAACTGGAAACTCGTTCTCCAACTTGGCTGGATTTAAGGGGCAAAAAGGCCAAAAGGGCGAAAAGGTCAAACACAATAATTCATCATATTCGTAATCCTAATTTTAACAAAGCTACGCCAAGAATGCATTTTACAAATACATATCTTTTATGACACTACATATATATTTCATTAAAATGATGTAACAAAACAATAGAATATAGCTATTAAAAAACCGGCGTAGGATTAAATAATGAATAATTTTAACTGCTGCAACTGACAACAACAACAACAACTACCTACTTACATCATAACAGTGTGTACGTAAAGGGGTTGGAACTACATCAGGTTAAACTGGAAATTAATGGATAAAGTCTTAATTTTAACAAAGGTGAAGGGTCTAATGTCCCGGAAGGGAAAGGTAGAGTCAAGAAAGTAGAGTTAATATTATTTTATACACAATGAAGAAAAAATATTTTCCCCTAGTCTTTTTTTTCATTCGGATCGCATGCTGCGACTCAAATTAAGAAGAATCAAAGAAAGCTAGAGAAAAACAAACCTGTAATTACCTCTAATGAGACGAAAATGTGTTGTTTGTATCTTGATGTTTTTTCTAAACGTGTGTACTATAATATTTATATACTACGCACACAAATTTTTTTTGGATAAAGTATACATGATGCATTTATTTATGTATACTGAACATTAATTTTATTTTTTTGGATTTAAACTCCCAAATTTTTACAGTGATTATACTTTTCGTTGTGGGGATTCATTTTCTCTCTGTGTAGTCTATATAATATGTACCTATTAATAGTCGGCCAAGAGTCGAAAGGCAAGGCTGATTCTTGAAGCCTGTTATTAGTTTTGATTTTCTGTAGTTTTACATAGTAGATTGTATGTAATTCAAAGGAACAGTCGTACTTTTTTCTATTTTTCTAGTGTAATCGTGGAATTTTACTGTGCTTTTAATATTGAAAAAGAACATTTTGATAATCATTTTTTCTTCTTCTAATATCACTGTCTCTCGTTTAAAAATGCACTTTTTTCTCTGTACGTATTATATCTATTTCACTTTTTAGTAATACATATTCACTATTTTTTCCTTTTGTATTACGTACTTATATTTTTACATTGCTTCAACTTTGAATTTAATCTCTATTATGCGTACTTTGTACAACTCGTAACAGTATTATTTACTTAACTCAGTGTTGTATCTATGTAGAGTCTTTATGCTCAATTTTGAATTTTGAAGCAATCATCAAAATTTTTCTACAGGGCGAAAGTGTTCGAGGTCCACCCGGCCCTCCTGGTCCTCCAGGCATTGAACGACCAACGTCTAGCACTGGCGAAGAGGTAGAAACGCACAAACTCAGTCATCAGCAATGTTGGACCAATTGCGTGACTATATAATATATACATACATATTTCTTTTTTTTTAGAAATCTATTAGCTATTATGTTCTGTGTATATCCTTTAGTTTTTCTAACGTAAAGTAAATACTACATATAGTTTTGCATCTATGTATGTATCTTCAAGCACCCACCTATGTAATTTCAACATTCCTTTTCTTGTACTTTGAGCAAATTGATAATAATAATTGTTTCACCTGTTTCTGATTTTCTCCTCCACAAACGAAAGGAACAAATGAAGGTTTTTGAATTTCCCTTAATTACTAATAAAATAGTTATTGAGTAAAACCAAATCATATAGTATTCACAGTACCAAAGACAAGAAGAAATTAGAAAAAATGAAATAGAAGAACGCTAATGAAATGAATATTGTGTAGCATGTATTTATAAATAACGTTATATAATGTGAAAAAACTGATATTGATAATACTTGATAATAGCTTCCAGCACCTTTTGATACTGGTGGTCAGTGTGTGTGCAACTACACGGAGCTATTGCTACAACTTCCGGAGACGTTTCGAGGTCTTCCTGGAATCGAAGGTCCTCCTGGGGAAAGAGGATTCCCAGGTCCCCAGGGGCCACAAGGAATCCAAGGCGAGAAGGGTGACAGAGGAGATATTGGAGAAATGGGTCCAGAAGGAATCCAAGGACCCAAAGGCGAACCAGTATGATGTTTTCTTGACAATTTGTAGTTTTAATATGCATAGTTTTAATATGTACCTTGTTAAATTTAAATTTGGCAATTTGTTCGTCAAAAGTGTTCACGACATCATGATGTATGAAATTACAGGGACACGTTGGCCCTTCTGGACTCCCTGGACCACCGGGTCCTCCAGGAGTTTCCGGCTCTCCGAACTTGATTGGATTTGATGTAAGACTTTTATGTTATTTACTTTTTACTTTGAAAATGTAGGCCCTTCATCTTGATAGTTTTAAGATAATAAAAATGGGCATGAACTTTTAATGGTGTGAAAATTAAAGTCAATTGCGTTTTACATGCAGCCGGATTGGAGACCAAGAAATTTGCTTAAGGTTTGACTGTTGACGCAATTTTGTAATTTAGTGTGACTAGCCGTATAGAATTTGTATTACACAAATATTTGACGACTAATATTTTTGTTTGCATTTTACAATGAATAGGATCAAATGGGTGGAGGTCAAATCATGTCAAGACCAGGAATGCCTGGACCAAAGGGAGACAAAGGTTTGGGGCTTTGCATATCAGTACTTTTTTTATTCTTCCCACATGGGAACAGTGTAGGTCGTTTAAGAGGTCATTGTGTGCAAATAATGATAATGAATGCTCTTTTGTATAGGTGATCCTGGACTTACGGGACATAAAGGGGAAAGAGGATTCCCCGGAGAGAAGGTAATTATGTACTCGAGTTTTTGCAATCTAATAAAATAATTGAAATAGTAATGGATCAAAACTTTAATATCTCTCTTCTGATGTCTAACAAAAATTAATTTTTACTTTATTCTTCACTATGTACTTAACATTAACAAAAACGTAGTTTAAGAATTTTCCTCACTAACATTTTTATAGGGAGAACGTGGGCAAAAGGGAATGATGGGCTATAAGGGAGAAAGAGTAGGTCAAACTTTTAACATAGTTACTAACTAAATTTTAACAATGGCGTTGATGTAGACTAGTTAATTAATCCTCGCTTTCTCAACTTTCCCTATAATATTAACAAATGCTGAACTCATTTCTATCTGCTGCTGCTGAGATTGAGGTATTGATAGTAGAATCTAAAATTTCTGAATGCATAAATGTTTAAGGGTTTCGAAGGACCAAAGGGTGATACCGGATTGCAAGGCATCGACGGAGTTCCAGGCCTGCCTGGCAAAGATGGAAAATACGGAGAAAAAGGAGATAAAGGTGATCAAGGTCCCCCAGGTCCCGCTTCTTCGATTGCCGCTGTTAACGCAGTAAAAGTATGTATCAGAAATCAGAATGTCATCTACATTATGTTTGACGTAAGAATTAAATGGGTTCCTTGAGAATACGTTGTACAAATAATTATGTTTTAATTTTTAGGGTGACGTTGGTCCTCAAGGTCCTCCTGGCGAGAGAGGTTTCCCTGGTACAACATAATTGCAAATTTCTTTTTCCCTTCTTTTTTCCCATTACATTCCAAAACTGATTGTGTACTCGAGTTTTGTTTGAAACTTGATAATGTTTTTGTTGATTATGGTAAATTTTGTCTAATTTCTAATTAAAAAGGCCTGCCTGGAGAGAAGGGAGAAGCTGGTCCACCTGGACCTTCCAGTATCCTCGACGCTGACGGTTCTATAAAATTACTCAAGGGAGATAAAGGAGATCAGGGGAAAAGAGGGAAAAGGGGCAAAATGGGACCGCCGGGACCACCCGGAGAAATTGGTATTCCTGGCTGGCCGGTAAGGAAATTTTCCGTAAAATCACTGTTACTACTTAATTTTTATGTGTGTGCAATTCAATTTCTCAATCAAATACAACAAATGAATTGTAATGAATGTTTTGAAAAACGATATGTCTGTATGTATATATTTTCTTGCTACTTGTTTTGGATTAGAATGGGGTACCGTCACAATAATATTTTTTTGGTGTAAATACTATGAGCGTCAAATGTGATTAAACACGCTTGTCCAATATTTAATCAACTAATAACTAGCTCACAATGATTTTATTTCAGGGAAGACCAGGTTTGAGTGTCCAAGGACCAAAAGGTAAGAAAAAGAAAGAACGTTTCGAACTTTTTAACGAAAATTTCTATTTTTAACTACTGCGCAATAAAAAACATGTACCAATTTTGTTTCACTTTAATGAAAATCTCAAATTTTAAGGCGACAAAGGAGAGCCTGCCGTTCTACCTGACAACTTTTTCAATTATGAAGTGTCTGGACTACGGGGAAATCCTGGGCCACCTGGTCCACCAGGTAAAAAAAACTTTTGTAGATCGATTCTTGATTTCCGTAGCATTTTCAGTCAGAAGTACTTTATAATATATAATTTGTGATTAAACTAAAGAGTTACTTCATTTCTCTGTAAACACGCTGCTAATTTATAAAATGAAGGTCCCCCAGGTTTGACAAAACTTTTGATTCCTCTATATGTTAATTGACAGAAAAACAAATCCTACATTTGTAATGTTGATCTTAAATATTTTATGTGCTTAGGCCCACCAGGTTCACCGGGCTTGTCAATTATTGGAGAACAAGGAGAAATCGGACCAATCGGACCTGCTGGAAGCCCAGGATATGGAATGCCAGGTATGCATAATTAAAATTACTCATATATACAAAAATTATGCAATTTAACAATGTACGCATGCAATGAATGTAAAATGTTTAGTGACTTGATGACTAACAAGACTAATAATTTTCCCAAACTTACCTATATGCAACTGGAAAAAGGAAAAACTGGAATTGCGGGTTTAAGAGCACGCCTCGGCAAAGAGAGTAACAAAAATCAGTATTTTGGTGTGCTTTCGTTTTTTATCCTACAAAACATTATAATAACATGTATAATTTACAAGTAACTTTCTTTGACACCTTTTGTTGATCTACTAACGTTAAACATGAATGAAACACTGTAACGGTTTTTAATTTTGTGACAATTTACTTTTATGTAACAAGAAATTTGTAATTTTCTTTTTGTCATTTTTTAGGACCTCCTGGACCTCCAGGAAAAGCGGGCGAGCCCTCAAAAATTGTTCCAGGAGCTGTCGTATTCTTGACTCGAGAAGCGATGCTCAAGGTAAATTTTTTCAGTCCTTTCAAGTGTCACACATGTTGTCATTTTTTATTTGATATAAGCTCTTTATCGATC
>JAQIVE010001225.1:0-26620 GCA_034698285.1 Sminthurinus bimaculatus
TTACACAAAAAGCAATGCATATTTTCCAACGACAAAATAATAAGCCCGACTTCAGCTCTATTGCTATAGTACAACACATGCTTTCACCTTCTTTGAGACTTCTTATCACATTTTGTTGTTCATGTGTTTGAGTTGAATGGATGGCAGGAAACGACGAGATATCCGTAGTATGATTGCAACGGTGTTGTGCGTAATAATTTACCTGTGGTTATACATGTGATATATAAACCAATATGTTATGCACACATTGATATTACATGAACGCTTATACACACATCAACAATGGTATCACTGCTAATGACTTTATGTACTATAAAAATTACCATAAAGGTTAAGAATCCCGTATTTCATACTTATGGGTACATATTGAGCTTGACAAAAGGAAATGGCATTTATTATTTTGTGTAGTAATAATTATTATTGTTATGGTATTTGTGTATACAATAGTTATCGGCTTGCTCCAGTTTTCTATTCTTTTATCAATTTACTATGTAGCATGTGTATGTGGCACATATAACTATATGTGCACATTGTACAATATACCGTGTAAACATTACAAATACACATGCATCATAGCATGTGTAATGTGTTACTCTCACCTCTGGAAAAGCATGTTTTGATTACGTCTCCTCTACCGTCTGTGCTTACTGATCATATATACAACTTCAGAGTTAGAATCATATCGCCCAAACTTGTGTGTATTTTGTATGTATATACGTTATGCAAAATACTAAAAGAAGCAAACAGCCAAATTTTTCGTTTACCTACAAACACTTGTGCTCAACACTTTCAGGACACCTTTTTAAATGAAACATTTGTCACGTAAAAAAATTACTGTTTCAGACATATGCGGTATCATTTTTATAGAACCGTAGATTATGTGCATGTTTATGTTGTATGTATGAGTAAGTGTTATATATTATATTTTTACAGTATTACGTTACATGTTGCTAGTGCACAAAATTGATGATCATAGAAATTGAAATATTTTTTTATCGGGAACAAAAGCTCAATACTACAGTATAATGGAACCTGTCACGCTTGAGAAGAACACGAGATTGGCTCATTTTAATTTAGAATTTTATTTGAATTGAGGCGTTGGATTTCAGTTACACGGTATTATCCTTGTTATTACTTGTCATTACTCAAATTTATCAGTAGACCTGACGTGAACACGAATCAGAATGATACAGTATTCTGTCTCACTTCGTTTATTTGCAGGTGGATTTGGATGTTAGACAATACATGTTTATATGATTGCATAATACGCTATTCATGTGTTTTCATACTTTTCCGATGACTGTACTAAAGTTAATACTCAACTAACAGCTGGACATAGTATTCCACGCTGTATTATTATTTCCTACAATAATATTAAACTAAGGTAACTAAGGATGCCTTTATCTGTCTATCATATTCAGGGGAAAAAGTTGTTTTTATAGTTTGTATTATATTCTGCAACTCCGAAAAAAATCAGAGATATGAGGAAGTGTAAACAAAGAGATTTTGTTCATTAACATAAATATATACTCTATCAACTCCATGATGCATGTGACTGTGCCACAGTTTGTGGTAAAAGTTTGTATATGAAGCCCCCTTAAAGCAGCTTCCACATGAATCTGTAACTGCGTAGCATGGAATAAATTACGGTTGAACAAAAACCGGAAAGTCTTCGCATCCATTTTAGTACCTATGGTATACATATATAATGGTATAATGTTCAGTTTACGGGTACTGTTTCCAAGCTTCTGAGAGTATTGTATAATATGATTGTTGATCTGTGATTCATCAGTGTTAGTGGGCAAGTTAGTGATGCTTTATGTTTAGCCTATCCATGTTTTGTTGCTTGTTTACAGGAAGTTATTGTGTCTGAAACTGGACTAGTGATGCTTTCTGTTTGTGCATTTGTATCCCGTAAAAAAGGTGTATAGTTTAAAAATTTAATCAGTACAGAGGTAGTCAAAAATTTATTTTGAAAGAGAAACCCTTGCTTGCCCCAAACTAAAAGATGCATGTACGAATAAACCGAAGCGAGTAAACAAATATGTACGTCGGCACAGATATCTAAAATTTATGTGAGTCGTTTACTTGTATCTTAATATTCAAAGGGAAGAATTGTCTTGTACAAACGGGGAAAAGTTTTTAGGTGTCTTAAATAAATTAGTGATGTCAACTAAATACGAGCTTGTTTCTCTTCATACGATCTGCTGCTTTCCATCAGATCAGACTAGACAGCAGCATTAAATTAAAAGTTTTCTACGCTTCCTCGAAAAAGAAATGAACAGCAAAAGTACTGGTGTTTTTACAATTTACATGTTGGGTTGCATGTATGTACTCTGAGTTGAAGTTGAATAGAAGATGGAGTACGCTTGTATTTTTTCCTTTCGAGTTTTCTGCACATTATGTGTGTAGGCGGTGGATGCAGGCGTAATGGAGTATCTTCTTTTCTGTTGGAACCATGTTTAAAAAGGTGTTGGGGATGAGTTTGCATGGCAAACTGTGACCAGAAAGAAAGCAGAGAGAACATAAATATGTAGATATGCATGCAAATGACTATATGCACGACTTATTATATGACGAGTACGGAAATACATAGCATAAATTATGCATTATGATAAATAAATATTATACTTGTACATATATACGAGTGTATATAAATGCTCGTTGGGCCCAATCTCTTTATGATAAAAGTGAAATGCGTATGAGTGTTGCCGCTGCATATTAGATATTGCTCGGAAAATATGTATTACAGAACAAGAAGCCGGACGTACATAAACACTATGTTCAATGTTACTATTATATCCAGAAAAAAATACATGTATATTCTGTATGTCAAAGAAATGGATGTAGGACCTGCTCACTATCATATTTTTGTTTGTTATTGTTCTACAATAAGCTATTTTTTTCTAGGTAGTTTACGGTTGTATGCCTTTTTTGGTATGGAGTTGCGCACCGCATGTGCGTATCTGTATGTTACATATTACATGTTTAATGTGTATATATGTAATGTAAACTCTTTTTTATGTGTATTCAATGTGTTAGTTGTGTAATAGGCATTTATGCTCTCATGATGTAGACTACACCATGTATTGTCTCTTCTTTTTTTCTTTGTCTGTTTGAACAAAAACAAAATATATAATAATATCTGTACACATAAAAACAAAACACATCAAGAGTATACATGTATATTCCTGTAGCAATGGAGTCATACATAGATCATATTGCATGCTCAACCTACGTTCTATCCATTACTCTTTCAGTTTGTCTGTGTCCGTGTCTTGTCCATCTACGACTTTCCTTTCTTTCGTTTTAACTTTCCACTTTTCTACCTCACTTTCACATAATGATTCAAGTTGGCTTGGAAGCTTGAGAAAGTGAAAAAGAAAAAGAACATGGGGAAACGGTTGGCTAAAATAAAATGTAAGAAAGCTTGAGATTTCAAGTTTTCTCCGTGGATCTTTTGCTCTCTCATGCTGTATTTTTTCTAGCTCATTCTCCCTTTTCTCTCCTACTCCATGTCCCAACAACTTGGAACAGATTCTGCGTGTCGAAGCTCGTTTCTCTTATTCTTTTTCATATCTTGGCTTCTTTTGTATTTGGAAAACTAGATGTTGGTCTTGAGGAAAGTACGGACTATCGACTTCATAGTATAAACTAATTTGTTAGCTCTGTATGCATCGACAATGACTTTATTTACTCTATAGTGTAGTCTAAAGATAAGAAACTAATTTGCGTATATATGTATGTATGTAGCGGATTAAAAAGCATTTTATTCGACACTCGTTCAGCTTCTACATTGTAATTTTAGCTTTTGTGGGATTTCTAGTATTATTTTTTATTGACTTCCCAAAACAAAAGCAGGTAATAAAAAATGCATAAATTTTAGGTACAAATACACTTTTTCTGTCCCCGGATTTCAAATAGCATGTAGAAAAGGTGGTAAATATTCGTACGAATTGAGAGTCCATTAAATTCATGCACACTTGTGACGTATCCTTTATTCACAGTTTACTTCTGCCCTCTTCACTTGAGTGCATTTCATTTTACCCATTGTCTTTGTCTCCTCTTTTTTCTGTTGGTTTTTTACACACATTTAAGTATGCATTTAGTGCAAGAGTATTTTAAATACCTGGTAGAAGTTATTTTATTTTGTTGGCATTTTGCTTCTGTTTTAGCCGAGTTCTGAAATTATGATATTTTATTGAGGTTGTTATGAGATGATTACGGTCATTATAGCCCCGTCGAAAAGCTAATTTGTGTAGTTTTTTTCTCATACCTTTGTATGCATACAAGAGTATGTGTGACCATAGTCTTTACCTTGAAATATCCTGCAGTCACGTTGTAAAAGAGGGGGAAGAGAGCAATCAGGATAAAGGATAATAAGAGGAAAGGTATAGAGTACTCAGTACAGACTAACTATATAGTACAAACTCCCAGCTTAACGTATATATGTACATACAAAACACAGACAGACTAACATACGTTTTGTGCATATGTGGATGTCAATTTTAAATTGAAAGCAAAGGGTAAATCAAGGTTCAAGGTACGTTACCATCAGCTCCATATTTATTATAATCTCCCATATTTATGTTTACTGTATGTATGTACTGTACGACGAAATGTGGAATGGTGGAGTTTTATGTATGTAAACTAGAAACCGTCTCTTCTAATAGTTTTATGTGAATGTATATGCTTACATGAATATGCACACAACTTGGATACCATGTTGTAACAGACTATATGTAGTTTATATTTTAAACTTCAACGCATACATTATATGGATACATTATACACAATACACATAGTGTGTCGTATGTAAATTGAAATGTGCATATAAGTGGGCATGTGTATAGTGTATACCTATTACTTATATAGCATGCAGCAAAGGCTTGGCATGTAGTAGGTGGCGTGAATCAAATAAGTACCTACATTTCCATGTGAACTAACGAACATTTAGTTTTATAGTTGGTCTTTCTCCATGACTCGTCTTTGTATGTGGCGTGTTTCGTATTCCATTCTTTTGGTTTTGGTTTTGGTTACCTCCTTAAACACCAAAACAGCTTGAAACAGCAAACACACGACTTGAACAACAACTAGTAGGTTTCGCCTGTGCATTAGCAACTATTTTGTATTCTACCACTCTCTCTCTCTCTCTCACTCACTGTTTTCATCTACGCTATTTTATTATTCTACGTCCATTCAGCCTCACTCCAGCCATACCAACTCTTTTAGTTTGTGCTTATTCTTGCTCGTACTCTCCGTATGTGCTTACGTTTTACGGCAATATACTGTAAGGAGCAAGAATACTGTCAAAATTCAAAGTGCAACGTATTTAAGAACTATGATAAATATTTCAACACAGTGAAAAAGGAGACAAAAATACATAGCAAGTACAGACGAATTTATGAATGCGCTTATAAAAAAAACTTTTCTGCTTCAGCTGAGCATTAAATGTTCAACATGTTTTTATATAATGTGTACACAATGTGCAGTACACATACATTTATTTAAGATACACACATCCATGTATGCTGTAAAGCACGTTGTTAGTAAAATATCGTCATTGTGCATATTTAATATCTGATAAGTATCTAATATCTCTTGCATTTGTGGAACAGACAGCCGAAAGGCTATTATTCTTGATTATGTATTTAATAATTCTTTACAATTAAAATCGAATATTCGACTTTAATTTTAAGTAATAAAATCTCCCTTTTGGGAATCGATTTGTTGGGGCAGGCTGTACTTTCTCAATAAAATCCAATGTGATAAACTATAACACAACACTAACAAGTGATCCATCATAAATGAAATTCATTAATTAAAAAAGTGTTCCAAAGCTCCACGGAGATTTGTTTTTCATCTACTGAAGTGAAATTGCTTACAAAATTACCGAAATGTAGTTAAATGTGGACTGTCCTGAGAAATATTTAAACACAACTCTTTGTAAGGGACAATGTTCCAACCTGATTTCCTAATTTGTCAACGTTCGATGATTATTTAAATAACTGCTATTGCCCATTTGTTTGTGGCTGTGACAGTCACTGAATGTGACTGTCGCTTTCGTAACGAACTTGGCCAATCCAATCTAAATCCTTCATTCCTTGCTATTTTGACTCTTGAATGTACCAATTTTTATGTTATTGAAACAAATCATGAGATCTTGCATAAAAGCATATACATATGTATGATTTTTCCTGCTTATGGAATTGCAATATACTTATTCCCAGTCCATTTTCTCCAATGTAGTCGAAAAGAGTATGTGCATGTCATTCATTTCTAATAAGGCGTGTATATTAATTTGTTCGTAATTTATGCATAAATGTGGAATATTTTTAAATGCATATATTTATGTAGAAAAAGGAAGAAGAGGGGATTAGGCAGTGTCATTACTCTTACGGTTGGGTTGTTGTGTTTGACGCTGAAAACCCTTAAACGGTTTTAACATGATATGATAATTTATAGACACGATATACGGGGCTATCAACTGTGTGTTATTGGATCCATAGGAACAGCAAGATTCAATGTTAAAATGAAATCGTGCCGAGAGGAAATATGAAAGTAATACTTGAGATTTGGAGAGGAAAATCTGTACGTATTTTTTGTTTCATTCTGGAAAAAGTTCTTTGCCCTAGCTTTGTTTGTTTTTGCTGGTTTTTGTCTTTGATGCCATACTTCATACTATACTATGTTGACATGTGTGGAGTAGAAGGTGAAACTGGATCCCAGGATCTGTCAAACACATTGTAGTTGTATAGTATTCATGTCATTATACATTCTACTGTGTAGTTTATTGAATGGGTTATACAAGTAGATATTTCGTAAAAAACGTGAAGTTCTTTCTCTCGTATGTTTCTAGTTTCTATCCTCTTACTTCGAAATAGAAACATAAAGGATTGCTGAAAGGAGGATGACAGCAAAGGGATTATTCAGACATGTGGAAAAACTCTCAATATATATTAAGACTGTATATGTTCTACGTCTTTGTGTTCGTTCGCAATTTCATGTGACTGTCTGGATCTACAAAGAGAGCTAAAAACTCAAGACATTTGACTAGAGAAGCTGTTGGTTGCTGTTTCTTTGAGTTACTAAGTGGATTGTGCTTTGCTCACCACCACCACCACAGCACCGTGGTCACTGAGGCTAAGACTACGATCTACGATACTAAACTTCAACCAAACCACAGTCGTTACTACTTCTCGGCTAAATTTTCAAGGTCATCAACTTCCTGGTCTGGCATATGCGGGGAGAGGCTGGAGAGAGTCACGTTAAAACGATTTAATCATTATTTGTATAATATTCCAACGTGTAAAAAATTGAGTAGCGGTTTTTTGTGGAATGGCTTTATACATAGGGTAGACTTCATTTATAACAAAGGAAGTTATGTGTCGTATGGTTTCTTCATCAGTTTTTCGCAACTTCGTCGTTTGTACAAATTTTCACTACGACACTATCACTGTTTTGTAGGAGAGTAATACATCGATTAGTTTAAGAGCTCGTCATCGTACTTTTCTCCATATTTGTATTTTTTATTTAAATTTATACGTTTGACTACTTCCATATAAAATTGATAGGATGTTCTGTATATTATCATATTCTCGTGGTTTGGTTATATCTGGGATATTCTATCAACACGCATAAATGCATGTAAAGCATTTATATCCACGATTTCTTAACACGCCAGCACATTTTTCCATGCTTCGAATGAAAGTATAAACGAGATGAAAGATGACTGGCAACAAACCTTTTGATCATAGAACTTTCTTAAGCGCTAGCTCCTACAAATATGCTACATACATTTAAAATTTAATAAGATGTATACTTAGTTTCGTAAATTCGTAGAATCCTCTATGAATAAAATATAACGTTTCCCCAGAATATATTTTGACAGAGCTTCTTTAAAATGTGACATTCAGCACTTTACGGTAGAAAAAAGGAAGCAGAAAGTCTGCCTTGATAAAAGACAGTTTTGTGCACATCATATGCATACATTTATGCAAATTTAACATGTTAGACAGTAAGTAAGGTCGACAGTAATCTAATATTAGGTGACACGGAATAGGGAATACACTGAAGCACGCTACAGTATGAAAAGCGTTATGAATATTGTATTAGTCGTTTATTACTCAAGTAGCTCCTTGATTCTGACAGAATTCCCAGGCTCTTTGAATACAACTCTTCCCCCACTTGTGAAAGGTTTCCCATCATCAAGATTCTTTTCCTAGATGCATGTATAATATGCATCTGACTTTGATTTCAGCTACTGGAAATATTCGTATCAAGATAAAACTGCAAATTATTAAAATTTGCGGATGGGGCAGAATTTTTTAGTTGAAAATTGCCTCTGGGTGTAAAGAAAAGCAATATTAAATACATATGCATGCACATGTCTGAAAATATGTTTTCATCAAAGTTCGTTCGAATAACTTGGGGAAAGTTTTGAACATACGTAGCATTTATATAACCTAGGTATCTATGTTGCTGGACAAACAGTTTGTATCCAACTTGTGTGTAGGATGCACTAATTAAAGTTTCACACTATACACACACTTTGTTGTCTTTTCCTATGCACATTTGCTTGGTTTTGGGGGGAATATTTAATAGTGAGCAGAGCATTACCGAGAAAAAATACGGTTTAGATAACTTTTGCATGATAAGTTTACGTATTGGCTAAATTTCCTCTGCAACTTGAACCATGAGTTCTGTTTCTTTTTGACTTTAGGAACAGACAGATGGGGGAAGGAAATCCAAAGTACGTGCAGGAATTTTGTATTCAATTATTCAGCTGATAGGAGTCGTAGGACCGGGATTCTTAGTTCAATGAAAAATTGAATTTGTTCCTTTTTCACTAGATCTCACCTCGTTTTTGAGAGTACATGCTTGCATGTGAGTACAATTTGCAACTTTCATTCACATTTGAAACGGCGCAGTAAAAAACATAATACTTTTTCCTCTTTTCTTTACGTAGGAATATTTGCGTATATAATTTTATACAATATAATTTTGTTAGCAGTGAAACAGCATAAAAAGTAGTAAGGTAACTGTAAAAATAAAGTACCATATTGCTTTATGTTAATAAACTGTACATTGGGTGTTCAATGTTCAACAGCACTAGTGGAACTATCTTATTTGCTTTTCCTTCCTTTGCATGAATGGTGTGACTATACGTATATGTAAATGTACGTACAATGTTTGTTTCCTAGTAAGTTTCCCCAGCATATCTTCCAAGGTTCAAGCATGTAGTTTTCTGTCATTTCAATACTACAAAAATACAACAGGCATACAATTCCATTCCCTCCTCAAGTGTTTTCTTTTTTTAACTCCAGCATACCCCTACTTCACACCATATTTCTTTGAGTATGGAATTTCATCTTCAATTTGCCTAATCAACAATGTTCATTTTTCATTTTCTACATAATATTAATTTCTTTTTGTTAACAATTTGAAAAATCAAAACCATAATTCTTTAGGAAGCATGTAACCTGGAGCTCCAACATAGTAAAAAATAATACAAACTTTGCAGAAGTAGTAACAAAAGTCCGATGTTTTTGAAAAGTATAAATGTATGCATATTGTGGTTACATATTTTCTTCGTACTTAGGGGAAAACGCAGTAAAATGGACATACATAGTCGAAAACTGCATGCTTGCAAAAAATATAATGATACATACGTAACTATGAACTGACACCGCGATTTCAAAAAAAAACTATTATTGTGTATTGTGTATGCTCGAGCTGCAATAATTTGCGTGTCCGTGTATCACAGCGTATTGTGGAAATGCTGCAACGAGTACAACTGACATGGCATATAATTTGCTTTGCTCGGCAAGCAAAATTAATTACACTACTTTAGTTTTATTTTCCCATGAATTAATTGATACTTTAAACTTTAAACATGTTTTGTATATTGCACAGTTTAGGAAAAGAACTAAAGGACGATGATAAAGTAAAACGATGAGCTGGATGTTTCTTTCATTCATTGAGTATTACAAGAGTCTGTACATATGTACGTACCTGAAGAAACCTCACTTCATTGACTAGGGAAAACGCAACATGGGTATAACTTGATAGTGTGCAAACGAAACTAAAGAAGGAAAGATGATGAGGCTTGGGGCTTGGTATCGCTGAGTCATTTGCAGTTGTGTATTTTAACATTGCAAAGCGGCTACTGAGTACTTTTTCCAGATTATCATTCTTTTTTAGAGCCTTTGCATATTTTACTGCGCAGATTTATTTCAGTTTTTTTATACCCATAAACTATAGACTTTTTATGAATTTTATGGAAGATACGTATGTACACATATCTGCGTTGCACAAATGTTATCCAATGATTTCTAAAGGAAAAGAAGCCTCGTTGGTTTAAAGTGGATAAAAAGTTTTCTCCATCGACCTATGTATGCATAGATATGTATCTAATATGTGGCGCATATAATATGGGTTATTATTGTTGATAAAAAAGGACGCAAAGAGCCATTGATACCATACTGTGTTTGAAGTTTCTTTTCGCTATAATAAAGACAATAATATAGTATGCACAATTTACAGGTTCAATAATATGAGTATATGGGCCTGATTTTTTGTCTAATGATTCTTGCTTTTGTATGGCTTTTGTGGGAACCGATGTGTTCAAGAGGTAAAAGTCAGCCTGATGTCTAGTTCAAGAGTAAACGTGTGTATCGCTGCTGCATACAAAGGAAGGGGGAAAGAGAGCGAAAGTATGTTTTATGTTTTATCTTGTTACAAAGATCTGTAGCCTGCTTGCAAAACTTTTTCTTTCAGTCACTGGGAAAAATCGAAGCAATTATGTATATATGTGTTAGTGGGGTTGATGGATATTAATGATCTACAAAAAAATAAGATGCCTCGTACTATGAGGCATTGGAATTTTTGTATACTATATATATTGTCACACACTGTCGCAAGGGATGGTATTTGGATATTTGTTTGATGATCTCAATGTCAAAAGTCAAAATAAGATACAAGCTTTTATGTATATTCCATATTCCATGCTATATAGTTTCATTAAATTGATCATCATTGATGTTCACTTGCGGTTTACTTACTTGGGTCATGATGGTGAAGCTAATAATGGCGCAGATTCGCTGCACAACTGGTGATTGCTTATTAAACTTCTAGGTCGATAATGTCAAAGTTGTGTATAACTTTGAGTTTTTTTGGATATCATAGTGCACTATCTATGTATGTATGTATGCAATGCTCTAATTTTATTCATGCGCTATTTTTGATGTGTTTCTTTTTTTTTAACTGTACGTGAAACGAAAGAATTTTCTGGTTTCTGGATCAGCCTTGTCCTTATTTTTTATTCTGATCTGATGCATTTACGTTTCAGGGTTTCAGGCATTTATTCATTCACTTTCCGTATGCTACCTACTGAATAAACATTAAGAAGCAGGATTTCTCTACAACTTTGGAAACGGCCTGGGTAGTGAATAAATGGGTTTGGATGTGGATTTCAATAGTTTATTTTAGAGCCAAAATGTGAAATGTGTAACTCGAGCTATATAGGATAGACTCAAACACGTGCCGTACTTCTTCCAAAAAGTAATTAACTTTCCCCGTGTGCATGTCATATACACGGGGAAACCTATACCTACAATTCCATATAAGTGCATATGGAGTCGAATGAATGGAATGGAGAAAAGTCGTTTTTGAAGTGAGCAATCTCTTGCAAATCCCTCATTGAATAAAGAAAGAATTAGAGTTGTACAAGGAGTATGAACGCAATGGAAAGTCACGATTATGTGGTGTTATGAAAAAATATAAATCATCCGAGTTGAGAAAATTGAATTTTCTTTTCCTTTTTTTCTAAAAGTTATTTTCTTCTACTTTCCCGCAGTTCTGTTTTGCCGCTTTGTCTCTAGAAAATAAAGTGTAAGGAAACTCTTATAGGGATAAAAATCGAATAGGTTTTTAGCTTTTCTTGACACAACTACTTGATACATACGTGCATACATGAATACAGAAGGAACTGCTCTTGACTCTGTACGTATGTATATGCAAGCATCAAAACCAAAATCTAAAACTAGTGTCATGGCCTATGCGGGGAAAAGGAAGAGCTTTCTAGGATTGAATTTGCCTTTTTTTGTTTGTGAGAATTATAAGACCGTGTTTTGTGCTTCACTGGACGAATGTAGAATGTAGTTGTGTTCTATCTGTGTGAGATTGGTGCGTTCGATCCGCTATCTGCTGTTATTGTAAGAAACAGAAGCAAAATTTGTAGTCATGGATCGACCCGTGGATAAATAAATGTGTATATAAATTGGCATGGTCGAATTTTCTCTCGTATAAAATACCAAGATATTACTTGTGTACAATGCACACATGTACACTTTCGTCACATGTTTTCTTGAGCTTTGACGTGTATACGTACATACTTCCATGCATACCCTCATCAGTGAAATGGAAAGGAAAGCTACAGTTTATATATGTGTATGTATATCAATGTACATTCAAGCACGAAGGCAGTTGGATAGCTAACTTTGAGGCGAAGGTTCTAAAAGTTCAGAAAAGACCAAAGGGAGATGATGATGATGGCAACGGCGATGAGGGTCGATAGAAGAAACAAAGTTAGAGGAACGACAGAGATTTCTAAAATGTGTGTCGATATTATTATACAATCTATTGTACAATGTGAAATTTCCAGGAGCAAGTCCAGAATACAATAGAATAATACGTATGCATGTATGTATATTCTACACAGAATTATAAAGCATCATGCGATTCTCTTGTTTACTTTGAAAACATTTTCCACGTGATGTCGTTCGTTTGCTGTCGGCGTGTATGTGTGTATGTATTTCATGTAAAAGTAAAGTCGTATTCACTTTCTTTTGGTGAGTCAAAATCTGTACAATCACGGTGTGACTGGAAACCTGGCTCCAAACCGAATAGTTCCTACCTTCTTATCCTTTCTCCCTGTAAGCGTGTATTATATGCATATTTCATATGCTCTGTCGCACACGAACACAGGACAAGTATGCATTATATATGTGTTACATGCTTCCCACAGTATGCATTTAAACGGAAAATTCGTTCCACTGAGCATTCACGTTGCACATGTTGTACGTGCAGGACATCAACTTATGTATGTATACTTATCTATATACGGGCAGGTTGCTGTTAGTGTTATTAGTGGATAATATATGGGTACCATATTTCGGACTAACGAAAGTTGATGAAACCATTACATTCACTCATGCCATAAATGGTATACAAGCTAACGAAGGATATGAACAGCGCTCATTGTGGGTTAACTTGGGCATTGTATTTTTCGCACTAGTATGTAGGTATTATAGCCCTGACATTTCCCATGTTCCAAAAGTGCTGTTGCCGTTTGGCGCTTTCTTGTATAGGTATCTTTCTTTTCCCTGTTTTTTTAAGGAAAGCTAAAGTGAAAGGTGGGTGTACTGGATTATGATGTAGGCCAATAGAGTTTTATACACATGGAGATGCATTGTATGTACCCACATATTATATTATGCAGTCTTTATTAGTAGAGTCAAGAATTGTGGTTTAATGAAACAAGGCATGCTAGTTTTTGTATAGAGTATGTTCATACCCTGGTGTTTTTTTACCTCACTCTCCAATGATTGCATTTGCAACAACTTTCGGCTCTGGTCGAAATTCTTTGTACTTTGAATATTCATACACTAGTGTTTTATAAGCTAAGTATTATTTTTTTTAAATTCATTCGCTCCTGCTCTCTCTGGTAACTAGTCGAAATTTGTGTAATAATAAAGAATTCGACCTTCGCCAACTGAAATATCCGTTCCGTAACTTCCGTAGTAAATACATGAATGTTTTTTTACGTCTTTTACCTAAGGAGAGTGAAAATTTATATTTAGTATTGTCAGAGACTGGCTAATTCCATTATGCACTTTGAGTCGATTACACATTATTTGAACATGTATGCAAAGATAGAATATGCTCGTATCAAATATCTGTTAAAGGTAAACTCGAAATTCCAGGAACTATTGTTACAACTTTGTTAATGTATGGCTATATCAAAGATACTGTGGGGAAATGACAAATGGTAATCATGATACGTGCGGTTCGGTTTGGTATTGGGTGCGCATAAATGCCTATTTGATCTTTAAAAATGTTGAATTATCTGCAGAATATAACTTTGATAACACCCAAAATCAAAAGATTTATTGTTCCATTTCCTTTTCACAGCTATACAGCATAAAATATCGTATAATATATTTGACTTTACATGCTCACATATCACACGTTAGAATATCAAACGAGTTTTGTTACGTTTTTTGCGGAATGGATAACCTTAGGTTTGATTTATGTATTTGTGTTTATACATGTACATTGTACATGCATATACTTAAATAGAACCTTCACATTTCAGGAGTTCTTGGATATGTGGGTCCTGGAATATAAAGCACAAAGTCGATTGATTTTGGGGTACAAAACGAGGCGAAGCGTGTAGTTTTAAAATGTACCACAGACGTTTTTTGTGCGTTCCTGCAGCAGAAACATAATCCAAATGCTGTTTCACTGCATTTTTTGCGGTATATTATTAGGCCTCTTCTAATTTATCCGCATTTATTTAAGCTCAAGTTTTAATCCTTAGTTTAAGGGCAGGAAAGCTGATCCTAGAAAGTCCGCAATGAAGCAACAAGAACAAATAAGAGAAATTTGTTGATTGGATTGCAATTGGAAACATTGTAGAGGAAAGAGTAGACGACATGCAGCGCAAGGAAGGAAGCAAAAAAGAGTAAATTTTCTACTTATGTTCATCGTTGGTCTCATAAATCTAATACAATGCGCAACTAAGTAACAAACATTATACATTATGCATTATGCACACACGATAGTATACATGGAAATTGTATACAAACTCGCGTACTGTCTACATGCTCCAATATCTGTATGTATGTGCATATGTACTGGCGACTCGAAGGATTTATTTGGAGATTCGAGTTAAAGTGAAAGTGGCTGTGTAAGGTATGCTGAGAGAATTTCTATTTTCTACTATGTATTCCTGCTCTAGTCCTGTCTATTTGTCTATTGATTGAAATACTATCGATTGGTCGTCGAGTCTCAGTCTTAGGTCAAAAGCAGGTTGGATAACGATGTCGGAGGAGAGTCGGATGTTGAGTTCTCGGTTTCACTTGAAGTTGGTGTTTGTTTGCTCGCTGGGGCATGGGCGGCGTGAGATTTAATTTCTCCAACAATAAAATACGAACTAGTATTTTATACATGTGTGTGTGTGTTTGTAAGGAATGAGCCGTACGAATGTTGATGCCAAAATGTTGAGAAAGGACACGTGTGAGGATTGAGGATTGAATAGAGGTCTGTGTTTGTATACTTGAACGTAATCACTATCATCATTATCATCATTGTCGTCATCACAGTTCATCTTTCATTCTCGTAGTATCTGTATGTGTATAGTGGTTTCGTTCAAGTTGTGTGTATAATGCGTAGTTTTTGTAAGTATACATATTGGAGGGGAATTTAATGAGTTTTTGCAGTTTGTTCACGTTCAGGGAATAAAAGCTCCCGAGATGTAATAAGAATGTGAAATTTGATAGCTCGGTTTGCTTTTGTAATGGACGCATGAGGACGGCGGGGAAAACATTTTTCTCTCTTTCTTTTACTTTCTTTCTTTGCCAACCATCCCTGTTATAAGCTCGATTGCGAAAACAAGGCTATTGTAAAGGGAAATCAAAAGGGAAAAGGGGCTTTACAAATTTTTCAGTGCAGACGGACGATCCGTTGAAAATGCTCGCCACTATTTATCCTTGTTATAAAAGTGAAAGTACAACTTCAAAACTAACGAGAAGCTCCTTCCATACAATGAAAAAAAGTTTTATTGGAGAAAAGAAGCCATGTAAGCTTTCTAAAGAGGACCATAAGTACACAGAGGTAGAGAGGGAAGCGAGATCGTGAGCGTGAGCGTGAGGGTGGGTGTAGACTAAAGACGGCAGTTTATAAATAGTTAAACTGTTGAATTTTTCCATGGACATTCTACTGGCACTTGGAAGGAATTTTGCCATGTAATAGTGTGACCTTTGATATTTACTCCATAAAGTTTCGAATGTCAGTGGGTCTTTTCTAATTGCAATAATTGTACAATGTACATATAGTACTGTATGTATAAATTTATACATATGACCATAGTCGTTTGGCAGATTCTCTCCTATTACCGCCAAATTACATGGAAACCCACCAAGGAAGGAGTAAATGGTGTGTTCTGAATGACTTGGGTTTTTATGATAAATTCAATTAAGGCTGTAAGTATACAGTGGGGTCTATTGTTTATTGTTTATAGATACATATACTCTGTGTTACATATAGATGTAAAGGTATGCATTTATGGATGAAGTCCTTGCACTATAGCACTTGTGAGTAACTCCGAAGTAATCATCGAATAAAGTTCAAAAGTTTTGCTCTCAAAGTGATTTATTAAATTCAGTAAAGTGTAAAAATTTAATAGGGTGCTATGCCATTGTGTTGTGTCAATCGTAAATATTACGACCGTTGTATGTATTGTAAGTACATTAAGGTATTAATAGTCAAGTGATATTGACAGGCACACATTTCTGTATTTTGTATGTATTTTGCATTCATCTGTGTACTTGCATACATGTTTTTGCTATGTATGATGTATGAATCACATGAATGCTCGGAAGGGAGGCGAAGGAAAGAAATTATTAGAATACTAGAGTAGAAATAAAATATGAGTCTATTATTAAACAATGGACTGTGACAATATTCGTCGCACATAATTCGTATTGAAAATACTTAGTCTAGTCTATATTATTTAGGATAATACAATAATAATGTGATAGATGATGTTCAATTGTATGTACACACACATTTTAAATGCACCTACTTTTGTAAGTAAGGTTGAGGTATCATATTTAATCCTTTACGTGTCAAAAATGAGTAACATCCATTTCATTCCATAACACATTGTTACACGTCGCTTTTATTCATATTCATTGAACGGGTGACACATGTTCGAAATCTTTGAGCTAGGGAAATTTTATACATGTGCTGGCTTGTACTGAATGTTTACTATTATTATTGTGTCATAACGGCTACTTACCCTTTCTAATATGCGATACACGTTGTATGTGTGAAGTACATAAAATCGTATAAAAGCAGGATCCTTCGACACCACATGTAGGGGTTGTCTGCATTCATATTTATTATAATACTATGTATATGTTTATTTTTATACACTGAGAAGTATAAATGCACTTGAAGTGTCATATATTATACATACATTTTGGACAGGTACGTGCCATGATTCATGATTCATACAATCCACGCGACAGTGTATATTATTTGTGTACTAGTGTACTATATTTACCACATATTGGACTTAATGCATATTATGTACATTATAGGCATGTTTTACCTTGTAGTCATGCTGCATGTGGAATGTTTACCACATGTATACATTGAACAGATGTAGATTTTCTTGATTGGCGTTTCATTAA
Organism: Sminthurinus bimaculatus; assembly: GCA_034698285.1. NCBI lineage: Eukaryota > Metazoa > Arthropoda > Collembola > Symphypleona > Katiannidae > Sminthurinus > Sminthurinus bimaculatus. The sequence continues at coordinate 17,481 of JAQIVE010001225.1, forward strand.
GTGCACCGGAGACTGGAGATAGAACGGACTTGAATGCATTTGTACAATACATAGCCGATTTAATCGTGCCTTTTATATTGGAAATACATATAAAAAGATAAAATAATTAATTGCCATTAAAATGTGCATATCGCGTAATGGACTTATTTTTTATTGGTTGCACCCTTATTTTGTCACTTATACGATAGTTTGTTTTAATTACCTTCATCGTTGTAGTGTTTTGTTTTAATTGCTAAACATACCTCTGTTATTCTTTTTTTTCACTTTTCATCTGTTGCATTACGTTTAAATATTTACCTATTTTGTTCCTGATGTTGATTTTGCTCATTTATTTATTTGTTTTGGTTTTGTTTGTTTGATTTTGTTTATTTGTACAGTCGCCAACTACTGAGTCGAGAGGAAATTTTGAGTTGACGAGAGGGAAAAGGTGCAACATATTGGTCCTGTATAGACGTTTAATTTTTTTTTGGTATAACTCAATTTTCGTGACAAACACAGGCAGGACACGATGCAGAGAATGGACCGACTGAGGAGGTCTCTCCGAGACTCCTTTCGGAGAAAACGAGAAGCACCGGAGAGTACCAAACCACATCAGTGGCAAGCAGATGAAGAGGCCGTAAGACAAGGGATTTGCTCCTTTCATGTCAAGGTATTTTCATATTCATTTATTCTATTTTCAATTCCCTCCTGATTTTCTTAAATCTCTTTATCTTACACGAAACATTCAGTTCATGCTATCATTATGGGTAATTATTTTGACACACCAACTCTGTAATGTGCGGTGTCTGTTTATGTATCCAAATATTCTTTTACACGTGCAATTTTACAAATTGAGCACATTTTGTATTCTAGAATGCATAATAATATGTGCGCATAGTAATCTTGATAATACATTCGATCGCTATTTGCATAAATCCACTTATTCGCTGATACTAATACGTTTTTATTTAAGGCTCTATATTCTGTACGCCGTGTTTGTATTACCAGACCCAGTGTAGTGCACAGTGTATTACCGTAAAGGTTGTGAGGGGAACTTTGATATGAGGTTCAAAGTTAAATAATAAGATAGAGTTAACAAAAGCAGAGGAAAATAGTGGAGGAAGAAGAAACCTAATAATAGAGCAGTAGATAATAGATATGGATATGATAGATAATGATAAAACAGTTGCTAATTACTAATTACAGTTGTCCATGTAGACCATGAACCTGTAAGAGTTCAAATTGAAATTCAACTCGTTTACACAATTAGTTCACCTTAGGACCCTATTTTTGAGCTTAGTCGCTCTTCCCTGTATTACGAATGTACACATAGTATGTAGGTACATGTGTATTTCCCTGATATATTATGTAGTCTGAATGTATAGATATATTTTGTGATTATCTTGTATACAACATACATACTTTTAATGTTGCGAGTAAACTTTTAGGTCTCATAATTAAAAACCAAGTTAATGCTTTTTCCCGCTATCGGACCGTCTGTATAACTTTATTTTCCGTTGAATCAGTGGATTTTATGCAAAAATTTAAATATACACGCACATAAAGACAGCTGAATAAAGAGTTTGGTGTGTTGTTTAATTTTGTCGGTTGGTTGGTTGGTTAAATCCCATAGAATTCTATTTCCTCTATCATGATGATCTTTTTTGTATTTGGTTTTCAGTATCTGGGATGCGTCGAAGTTTTCGAGTCGAGAGGCATGAACGTATGTGAGGAAGCGATGAGAGTTTTAAGAGTAAGTGAATTCAGAATGTTAACGAAGATTTTCTGTTGTCTTTCAGCCAAAGCCGATTTCTCCCTTTTGTATGTGTGCTTCTTCCTTCTCTTGCCATATCTATTTACTTCCAACTTCTTCAAATTCCAAGAGTGCTCAAAAGCACACGTACATGTAGTTCAGATACAATGATTGTATTTTTATAAAAGTGTGCGTTTAAGAGAGCCCTGAATACATTTGAATATTCTGCTTTTGTCAGTGTGTACACTTAACTGTGTACACATTGTAGTATACTACAAAGTTTTATCAGCTGCTTTGTCGGTTTGGAATATGCTCTGAATTAATTTTGGAAATGACAAAGAAGCGTATTCTTTCTGTGTTGACTCTTTATGCAGACTGTATGGAGCTGCAGACAGTGTTATAAATGAAAATTATGACCAATTTCTACATGAGAATAAATAAATGTGGAATTTGAATAAGGAAGTAAGCAATATCGGGAATGAAAGGAAAAGTGATAGTAACAGACAGGGAGTAAACGGCAAACGAGAAAGAAGTTTTGTTATTTATAATTCATAAGGGTATATCCTTTTATTATCATCCCAGAATCTTTTCGGTGTATACATGCATACATAATCATACAAGTATGTGAATATAATGCTATTCTTTCTTTTTCATCTTTCAGCAATCGCGAAGGAGACCCGTGAAAAGTGTTTTGTTCGTGAGTGGTGACGGGCTCCGGGTGGTAGAAGACGACACAAAAGTATGCGCATCAACTATATTGTTTCAAAAGTTTGTCATGTACATATTATACACACATCGACGCCTATATGTTTTTATATGTATACACATATTAGACCATTCCAAAAACCACTTTCGAAAACATGAATTTGCAAATATAGTTAGTTGTATTTTACCAAAACTACTCCCAAATTTTATTCCCATTGGTTGCTATTTAATCCCTCAAAATGAAGTTGATTAAGGACACGGATTTTTCATAAATTTTGCATTAAAACTTCAAAAAAACAGGGTCAAAAATAACCAAAGATTCTGCAAAAGGCCAGTTTTTGGCCCTATATAGAAATCTGAGTAAGGTAGGGCGTTTTTTGGAACTTTTTCTGCTTAGGACAACTTCATTCCGATACTCGAAGAATTCCAACTCCCTCGCCATTCTACTGCCCCACAAATAAACATTCTTTTGGTAGAAGCTTACCGTAAAATACATTATAAAATTCCAGCACTTAATAATATGCCATGGGGGAACTTGCTACTTGCTTTTTAAATGGAGCAGAATTTATTCTTACGGGGAAGTATCAAATAGTTATCCAGGCATATTATAATGTATTTTACGGTATATTCAAAAATCCTCTTTTAAGCTTCAGCGACCTCTAAATCTCAAAACATCGGCATGAAACGTTCAGGGTATAATTTAAATGGCCCAAAAAAGAACGGACAAAGAAATTTTCGTTAAAATGTATTTAGGAAGGGATATCATTATTTCTCAATTTTCCCCGGTCCGCACCTACACTGCACGTTGCACATGTTGTGTATAAATATCTATCTTCGTCCTTAGCGTATCTGTACGCATGCAGCTATAGTCGTGCTGGAAATGGAAATTATAATACTTGTAGAAGTGTATCTGATGTTTCTCCTCCCATGCAAATATTGATCCTATCCCACTTAGCTACTTCATACTTAGCACAGCGGTACTTTTGTTTTGCAGTGTTTGTCCTTTTCTTTTACTGTCCGCTTTACATGATGTTTGTCAACCTTTTCCGTATTCCTTTGTCTAAATCCTTCCTTGCAATTTCCTGCACGGTTATTGAACGATGTCTGTCAAAACAGTTTCTGGATTCCTTGTACAAACTTATTAGAGTTGGGAAAAAAACTGAAATACAGTAAAACCTCTATTTAGTCATTCTCTATCGAATCAACTCTCTATTTAGTCATCTCTCCAAATAGTCAAGAAATGACTATCTGGAGGTTCAAGTTTCTCTAACAAGGCGGCAAGATTCAATTTTACATAGAAAAAATTCAGAATGTTTTAGCCTCTTGGGAGCTGGAGGCTAAGTCGTTGATCATCGACCAATCATTTTACTCGCCGCCTTAGCAAGGATGTATTTTATACACAACCTCCAGATAGTCATCTTTTCCATTTAGTCATCATTTTGGGAACGAATTAGATGACTAAATAGAGGTTATACTGTAGCTTTACATAGTAAATTTTGACGGCGAATTGCGTGGATGTTGAAGCTGAATGAATTTTTAATGTTGTTTTTACGTTTCCAGGGACTAATCGTTGATCAAACGATTGAAAAGGTGTCATTTTGTGCCCCGGATCGAAATCATGAGCGTGGATTTTCGTATATTTGTCGTGACGGCACCACTCGTCGCTGGATGTACTATAAGCTTTTATTCGTCAATACGTTTTTCTCCATCTTTAGTTTACACGTTGAAAAATTACACATTAAAATTTAAAATGCAGTAACTTACATAATTGGTACTTAATTTGGGTTTATTTGGTTTTGTCATTCTTTCAGGTGCCATGGTTTCCTTTCAACAAAAGATTCGGTAATTAAATTATAGACATGATGTGTGCTAATTTACTACACATATAATATTATAATTGTGCTGTATGCTGTATATTATATTGTGGGCAATTATTTTTTAGCACAAAACGTTTTAAGTTTTAAGTCAAGAGCTTGAAAAAAAATCCAGCACAAGTTATACATACACCATGCTCACACTTTCAACTTTTGAATGATCTTGTTGTTTTAGGGTGAACGCCTATCACATGCTGTGGGATGTGCGTTTGCAGCTTGCCTAGAAAGAAAGCAAAAACGAGAAAAAGAATGTGGTAAGTTTTTATGCTGATGATGATATCGATAAACGTTACTCACTTTTCAATATAAAATTCAATATAGTGTAATTTACAATATTCGCACGCTTCATCATTGAGTATGTAGTGAACGTGAAATAACATAAAGTTGTAAATAATTAATTTGCAGGTGTAAGTATGACTTTTGATCCAAAGACGTCTACGTTCACTCGATCGGGAAGCTTCCGTGTGTCTTCTATAACTGATAGCAATTCCATGAAATCCTCCTCTTCCCCTCCACCATTAGACTCAGCCGGAAATGCAGTGGTTCGGTCTTCATCGTTAGCTAATACCTCCGCTATTGAACGTCCACACGCTCCCGTAAAGATGTTGGAAAGACAAGGTTCATTTCGCGGATTCAGCCAACTAAGCAATCAATCTCCTTTTAAGAGACAATTAAGTCTGAGGTAGTTTCTCTCTCAGTTCTTCAACCCAATACTACTGAATATTAAAGAGCTGCATGCAGTATTAATTGTTTGGCCTTTGGTTTGAATTTTACAGGTTGAGTGATCTTCCTTCAAATATCCAAAGGGCTCAGAACAATGTCGATATTTTAACTAATAATGTTGTTATTCCTTCAGAACCTTTAGGTAACAATCTACAAGTTTTTTCATTAATCTTTCATTAATTCCGTTAAAATCATAGTTGACTGAAATAATGTTTTTATTCATTCTTTTACTTTTACTTACTCATTTCTTTTATTTTAATATAGAAATAGAATGCATATAAATCATAATATATTATTGTTCTTTATGTGTTTATGGGGATAAAACATATGGGGGGGAACACATTTCAGTCATTCTTGGTGTACTATGTCAGGTGAATAGGACTTGTGGTTTAAGGTCGACTAGTTACTATTGCTTGAAATGCTTCTTATCTCAGATTTAGTAACTTTTGTTCAGGGAAAAATTCTATCACTTAATATTTCTGCTACCTGCATCTAAAAACATGGATTTCATACGGGTTTTATTTTCTGATAAATCCTCCCTTAGGGGCATTAAATTTTTTCCCTAAACAAAAGTTATTTAACTTAAGCAAACATCACTTCCAGATCGAAATTCGACCTCAAGAAGCCATAAATCGTATTTGGTCTCCAACAATGACTGATTCACTGTATTTTTAACATTAGGGTGAGCCCGATTTTTTCCCACGGAGATTTTTTATGTTGCCATTGGTAGGTGGTAGTTACATATTGTGAGTCATAAAATCCCTGGAATAAACTCTATATGAAAATTCCTGTTGTGGATTACAAAGTTCCTCCAGGTGAAAAAGTTTCGTTTATGTGACAAAATTTCAATATCCAAAATTTTAAACTCGTGTCCCTATCTATGCAAGTACAAGTGGAAAATCTGACTCACCCTGCTTAAGATTATTGATTATTTTGGACTGCATACAAATTTGTGTTCTCTTTCTTTCTTCTGTGTGTATATTTTATTATGCTAACAATGATCTGGAATCTACGTAAATTGTCTTTTTTGCGCAAAAACATGCCATTTTTTGCTACTATCTGAATTTTGTGCGGAAAAACCAAAAATATCATTTTTGAATGACATAAAAATGAAACGAACGGATACCGATACTCTAATTTGCTATAGCCGGCCATATTTCCAATCATTTTTACAAGTCAAATATTTTTTGCGAATTTCCTCATTTCTTATTTACGATTAGAGAATGTACGCTGTCAGCGACAGTAGATTGGATGAGTAAGTATGACATTTTTTTAGATGGAACTTTTTTCTCAAAATGCAATATACTGTTTTGTTTTTGTCTTGGTACATAGTAAATTCCACAAGCTCGGCAACACCTCCTCCACCTCCAAGAAATTCGAGAACCCGCTTACATTCCCTGCCTAATAATTCACTCGCAGGTGTGCTTTTATCATTTGTCATCATGTCTTGTCTCATTAAAACTATTGTCTGTCTTTTTTTCTATTTGTATATGAAAAAAAAGCAAAATGAGAAATAAAGGGTGTGTACCCACACACACACACACACACTTTATTGTGTATGAGTGTGCAATTTTTTCTGTATGATATGCATGAAACGTTTTTTATGCATACTATTTTTGAATCTCTTTGTTATACATGATTGATTACATTACATGTATGTATGTGAATAAATTGTTCTTTTTATTTTCTGATTTTGCTTTATGTTTAATTTTGGCTTATGTTTTTATAAACTTTATAAAACAATATACGAGAACTAAGTAAATAACAGTGATATGAGTGTTATATTTAAATTGTCTTATTATGTATATGAATAATTTTTAGGACATGGAGCTATCCCAGCAGAGACTGCTCCGCTTAATATGACCGGAATTATCCCGCCCGTTATTCCCAAGCAAAATATACAACAACCGTTAGAAAATAAAGATTTAGTGTCTGAACTTTGTCAGCAAGTCAGCCAAGGACTATCATTATTGGCAGCTAACCACGATGATGTCAAGGTATATTATATATATATATAAACTATGTTTTATAGTTACTTTGGGAAAATTAAACACTAAACATATCAACTATTAATGTGCCCATACATATGTATGTGTTTATATGTATTCCATTTCATTCTAAAAGTTTCCAAAATATTTTCTCTTTTTTCCTATGTAAGAATTCCCAATTCCCGACTAAATTTACTAATCCATGGGATGACGACGACACCTTACCACCATCAACAACTACAGCACCTCCTTTGACCCAAACCAGACCAGCCCTCCCGTTTTTTAACAGTATAAATCTAACGAATAATTCTAGTATTCCACCAGTGGCACCTCAATCAACAACAGCAGCTACAGTTTTATCCAGTGGTATAGTTAGCTCGTCCAGAATCCCTGATACAAAACAAGATCAATGGGTGTCCAATTTGGCTCAGAATCAAATACAAAAGCCCTCTTTAGATAAGAATCCTATTACTTCTGCAAATGGCCTCGTAGGATTACCCCCATTATCATCGTCAACTGCAGAAAAAGTATCAGCCACAACGGTTCCACATCATCGACCACCAGCAGCACTTCCACCATCTGCAACGGCGACCGTCAATGCTGAATTTTCCCCGCCAATCTCAGCTACTGTAACATCGAAAGTTAATGTAAGTTTAGCAACTGCAGCGCCAACCACAACTACTACTACTTCATCAACAATAGCAGCTCCTCCTACTCATCCAGCAAGGCCACCCTTAGTTAGTACTCAATCAGTAGCTGGACGACCTGGCAGTTACAGAGGTCCACCGGCTGGTGGAAGGAGCCATTCTTTAGGCGCTGATCCTTTTTCTACAGAATGGGCCGCAGGAGCAGCTAAACAAGGCAGTGCACCGACGAACCCGTTCAATTCTCATAGCAAGCAAGCATTCCAAATCCACTTGTAGGAATTTTTAAATAACAATATAGTATATAAGTTTAAAAAATTAAAACGATGAAAAGAACGAAAAGCTAGTAGAAAGAAACTGTAGATATTTATGAAAAATCGTTTTCGTTTTCGTTAAATTATAATAATATTATTGTTCTCGTTTTATTACGTTTTACGTCATGCGAAATTTTTTTGACTGTTTATAATTTGTGTTATCTTTATTATTATTATTATTTGTACTAACATTTTTAGTTACAATTGTACCAAATAGGTCCATAATTTACATGCAACTTACCTTCTTACTTCCTCGTGACTCGACGACGTAGAAACAAGATTTAACGCAAATAATTTAAAACAAAGTACATTAATTTCGATTTTTAACATTTTTTAAGAAGCAAAGTAATCGTAATCTTTTGTGTAAATGGAACATTGTATACCTTTTCCCTGTTAATATAATATACGTAACGCTTGTTTTTGACGTGTACTTTCTTTGCAAGTCTTCAATATGCCATTATAAAAACTGCTTTTTCTCTCATTCAATACTTATTTTACTACAACTATATTGAAACTAACGTAGTACGGGGAAATGGTTCAAATGTGAATGCTATAATACACAGTAATAACAATTATTTAATAATGTTTTATACTTTACGAAAGTAGCGGAACATATTATAAATTATAATATATTATCATGGAAGTAGACGCTAAAAAAGCCACATACAGGCATATTTATAGATTTATATAATCTGAAATTTCAGTAACTTCACAATCATTTTTTATCACTTTCCCCACTTTGCAGGATTGTGACGTCATGCATATCATCATTGATCATTACTATTGACTACATAATATGTATATTATTTCAATCACGGTCCTTTCAAGCTATAAGCGTACCTCTAGATAAGTTTGTACGCAGACTTGTAGTATGTAACTACTACACATATAATAATATTAATAATAATAATATATTACATATAAGTAAACATATAAATATGAACTGTTACTGTGCGTTAGAACATGTATTATGAACATATTATTATGTACTATGATATATATTATAACTATCGTAATGCGTAAATTTAGAAGAAACTACTTTTAATATAATGGGATTATGTTAAAAATTGTTTGATACAAATAATGATTGTATGATACAAAATTTAAAATGCCATTACTTGTATTGGTTACGGAAGACGACAAGAGTGAACAAAAAATAC
>JAQIVE010001226.1:0-26613 GCA_034698285.1 Sminthurinus bimaculatus
CTACATGCTTATCGTTGTTGAACTCCTGGTGAACTCATGTAGCCTTTTTGAGAGAAAAAGAAAAGTAGAGGGGGAAGAAGCCTTGCCTCTCAACTCTCAATACAATATTTCTTCTTCATCTTCTTCCCTTTCATTATTATATTGTAGGACTTACAACCTACAACTTATATAATGTAACCCGACGTCATATCGTCGGGCCGCGTTTGGCATTGGTATGGCTAGTTGGTCGTGAGATATTAGTACTATTAGCTACCCTCTGCTGTAAATGTACTGCTCAGTACAGTCCACGGCGGCTACATTTAACATTTAGAGACTTTTGGAAATGTAAGTTTTTTCTGGAGTCCACCCAACACCGTCCAGCATACAAATTTTCCTAATTACTTTCCCGACTCAAATCAATATCTAATTAGCTAAGATCATCTCGTCCTTCTCACGTATCTAGGAGCTTTTCATTTCTACCTATTTTTTCGTTTCTATCTTGTTTCCATTTAACACCCTATCTTGCTCTCCACTCATTTTCATTTTAACATTTAATAGGCTCATTTATTCACTAAGAATTTATATAATTTTATTCATTACTTTATTATACAGGATTTAGTGAGAAAACTTTTAACGCAGGCTCTGGGTCCAAAGTTTTTTTATTTTTCCATCTGAGACGGTCATGAGTCACGATATGCTTTGATACTGTATCATTATCAAGTAAAATAAACAGCAATATTAATTTTTGCTCTCTGAAATCTAATAATAAAGAAAATTATTAAGGGTTGAATTGATCTCAAGCAGTTTCCAGAACAATGTTTTGAATTTTAGCCACGTTTAAAATGCAGCCGAAAGAAGAATGCTATTTTACTTTTCTATGATACATTCACGTTTTCAATCGTCAATATGTCCTTACCGTTGAAACTGTATAGCAATAGTCTCTAGTTGTGTAAAGGCAAGGTTTAGTATTTCTTCACATAGTACGTTCGGCATTAACAAAGGAAGGCAGAGGTTGAGAGTGAGGGGTCAGGAGGAGAAAAATTAGGAAAAAGGCAAAAGGTCGTGTGACAGACTTGTAAGTTATGTCCACCTCTGAAGCTAGTCAGCATTGCGATTATTTTCGTATTCCTTATCACAGGCCATCTGTGTCGTGTATATCTTTTGTTCCCGAGGACATTTATAAAACAGCCGAATACAAATTCGCTTACGTGCACGTATGTCCGTATGTGAATCTAAATGCAGGGAGAATAGACAGGCGGACGCACACATGGGACATCCCTTGAGTTTGGATTAAGGTCGAGATTAGAAAAGCTTGTAAGAGGTTGTCAGTACATCAGGTTCAGGTAAACCTCGACACATCACAATGTACGTATATAGATAGATGTTATGTAGTATGGTAGATAGGCAGCCTATTCTAACTATTAGTATTGTACGTGTATAATATACATATACGGATATAGAGCACCTATCTACAACATGTGTCTGTTCTGGTGTAGGTAGTTTCAGTCTGTTTGTATTGGTAAATAGTAAATGCCAATCTAATGAAGCGTTAGTACACACAAGCACAAGACGACTCGAGACTCGAGGATTTCTCCGAGTTCAACTCCATCTGCTCCTTTCCCGTTTCTTTTCTTTCCTCCTTCCTTCGTACAGGCTTGTATGTATGTTCTCTTTTTACGTCGTTTTCGTTTCCTCAGCTCCTCAGGACAGCCCAGAAAACGGAAAACAGGGATAGAAGACAAGGCGAAAAGAAAGAGAAGAGATACAGGGAAAATCTGTGGATGGGACAGACTCTCATCTGCCTTTTTGCTTTCTTCTTCCATTTTCTTTTGCTGGCTCAGATTTTCCTGTTACGACAAGAGCAAAAAATACTGTGCATGTATACGGAACAAGGGAGAGAACACGCTGTCCAAGTTTTCTCAGCTGATTTAAGTTCTTCCACTTTTAGCTCTAGTTCTAGGTCTACGTCTTGTCCTGCACGGCCAGGCTTGAGGCACATTACACAATTATTACTACGTATAATCTATTAGAAAAAAAACCTGACGATGCAACAATCATTTATGTATAATATATATAAACGATAGACAATTTACTACAGTTTAACACTCGAATTTTAGGCGACAAAATACAGTGGATATTCTGGATTGGATTCATTTGGATTTTGGATTCGATGGTGGATTGAAATCAAAACGGTACTCGCACTATTTGCTTGTTTAATGGAATAAAGAATATAAATGTGAGACTCAGAAGTAGACAAAAAGACAAACCATACAGACACAGGAACGAGAACAAGCCGCTGGGCCATTCCATGCGGTAGTAATAGAGGAGAGGGTATGAGACATGCATTTTGTGTGTGTATCTGTAAGGGAAGGATTGAGGACTGAGGGGGAATGTAAGCAAACTAAACTAAACGAAACCAACAGAAAAACCAGAAAACCAGAGAGTCATCAGTAAAAAAAGGTGCACGGTGGATCTGTCAGCTTTGAAAAATTGCTCAATTAATTTCAGTCTCTCAGAGCCCAGGCGGAAATTACTTTCCTCAATGTTTACTCTATCTTTCCTCCTTTCTCTCTTCCTTTCAATGTTCTATCACACAAGGCACAATTTCTCCCTATTCACACACACATACATACATATATACACCCATGACCACCATACAAACATAGAACATAGAGAGTGGAGTGCACATTGTACAGTGTAACTACTGTCTTTAGGCTCTTAATACTTCTGTACAGCCGAGAGTGCCTATAACAAGGACCATAATCACAGGCGGTTATGTTGGATCTTACTTTACATGACTGGGTGTATTAGGATGTGTATGTGTGGTGTGGTGTGACTGAAGGAAACTCCTCTCCAACCATTATTGAACAAGAACATCCATCTAAATATGCACATTCAGACTTGGATTTCTATTAGAGAAAGGCCAGTTGGAACTGTATGGAGAGCTGGAGTATCAAAATAAAAAAGATAGATTTTCCTCATACCCTTTTGGTACTACTTTTTAAATTTTTTTCATACACCCACCCACCCACACACACGCACACACACATCCAAATTATAGCACATAAAGCCCCTAGCTCTGGGCTATATCAAAATCCACACACGCCAAGTCATCCAGAGCCAAAAGCAAAAGTAACCCCATAGTTAAACCAAGCTACTCCTCACCATTCTCGATTCTCTCCATTCCATCACGTCAGATTATTAGCATTCTGAAGGAGTGAGTTTGGGCATTAATGCTGGCATTTTTAAAGGCTCTTGACTAAATTTATGCGGTGGAAATTGTTCCAAATGGTTTTAAATCCTCTCTCCTTAGGCCCCGTAGACTCATCCATGTCACTACATAAGTATATCTATATGTACATACGTATATCGTACATGAATGTATGTTAGGCTTAACGTGCACAGTTGAATTCTTTGTAGATGTATATATACATACATACATACACTGTCTCAAATCCAGAACCAAGAGACGGATATCCCAAAATCGAGGAATCATTGAAATGGAATCATGGAAATGAACCAACCTCAACTCAGCAGCAGTTTCAAAATGTCCAGTATATTCAAACTTACATATAAATAGTTTTAATTCCCCTGTAGGAATAAATTGTAATTAATTGTTATTGTAGAGGAACGATTTTCTCCCCGTCTCGTTCAGCTCATTTAATTAACCATTAAATATATGTAGAAGGTGTAGAATGTAGAAGTTAGACCTTTGCATAAATATTTTACAAATACAAGTGTATTCTGCCTATATTCACGCATGTTGTATGCTGTATGCAAGACACATGGATAGATAGATAGATAGATAGATACTGATTCATGTGAGTGCTGGCCCAGTACAAAGGAACACGAGTAACCAGGAGTAAAACCAGAAATTCATTAGGCATTAAGAATCAAATGTTGAGCCGCATGAGCTAAACTAAAAGACATGCACAGAGAAAGAAAGAAGGAGAGGGAAGAGAATCTGGAGAATTCCAAATCCGAATGATAAAACGTAGTATGTATGTAGTAGCAGTGAGGAAAGTGCGAGTCGAGGGGAAGGAACAAAGATTTTATACGATGTAAGATGCGTCAAGAATAAATCCCAAGAAGTCTCCTCCATATCAACTTTAGCCCCTAAGTATGTATGCTCAATATGTTTCTATATATACTTGAATAATAATAATATTATATTATATCCGTATATTACTGATATGTTTTTGGAATATCCGCATTTATACGGTATTAGGTATAGTAAAGCAAGTTTGGTGTGGCGATTGGTGGGATTTCCTTCCATTGCCTCTTACCATCCACTCTTTCTTTCTCACATTCAAGCTTCAAGTCAAGTCAAGCCGAGCCGGGCGACTTTTGCCTTCTTCAACCCCGACTTTGACTCTTAATGTCGCGTTTCCCTGCTCCTTTTCTTCATTTTTGTCGTGGCAATGTGATGATGCCAACCATCAACAGCGCATTCACCATAGTGGACTTGTAAAACGTATAAAGTTCAACGTTGGCGATTCGGTGTTGAGGAGTCAAGCTGGCAAATACTGGGCAGAATGACGAGGAAGGGAGCGGGAGATGATGAAAAAGTCCAAGTCGCCGACGACGGATGAAGAAATACTAAGGACGACGGAAGAAAGTGAAAACGACAAGGGCGATGGAAAAGAAGAAGAACACGAAGCTTCAGAAGCCGAGGAGTAAAATGAGGAATTCAATAGAGAAGACGATAAAGACCAAAGTAATAATGACGATAGGAAATAGTTGAAGCTGAGGGAATTCAGGTTAGGAGTACTAACACGCGGAGATGAGAAGATGAGACGACGATCAAGCAAGAGGGAGATCAACTGTAGTCCATAATATAGAATGTGGACGGATGGAGGAGAGTTTCTCGGGAGTTTAGAGGAAATGAAGCTTGTTCCTTGTCTAGGTCTCGACTTGACTTTGCCTACAAGTTTTGCCTGTTCTTTGGATTTGGCTTTGGCTTCTACTTTGGCTTCGTCCTTTATTTCCTATTCCTCTTTCCTCGGCGAATTCGAAATGGAAATCGAAGTTGAGTTTATATTAGACTTATCCACCGACTGAGTATTTATGTTTGTACTAGTCTTCGCATTTCGACGTGTGTGTTTAGAGAACGGCGGACTGATCAAAGTTTTCATTTTAGATTCCAAGTACACATTACACGCAAGGAAAAGGAGGATGAGACGATCGTGGATGTGGATATATTGTATATGTATGTATGTATGTGATACTGCAAAAGCAAAAGCACAGACAAAATTCCCAGTTGAAAGTGTATATTGTATACAGTACATGTACAATGTAAACTGTTCAAATACAATACAACACTCAGACATCCCACTTTTAGAAAGAACTCCACTTTTCCAATGCTTGGATATTGTGTTATGTTGTAAGATGTATTGTATGTATAGGAATGTGTTCAAGGCGACAAGTTGTAGAAGGAAGAGCAAAGTGCTGATGAGATTCCCACTCATGTTGATTTTCATGTTGCTGATGATGAAAGCGTTTTACTGCTTCTCTACCGGAATTCCTCAAGATTAACTATTTCGGTTTTATCTTCCAAAGGAGGTGTTCGCCGGATTTCGGATTCCGTTTCATTTTCGACGGCCCAACAACAACTTGAGAAAGTCTTTTAATGGTAGGAATAGCAGTGATGATCTTTCTTTGATTCTTCCTCACGCAACAAACATAGACTCAATTTTATGTACTATGCATAATGCATATAGTGCATATAAACATTTTGTAATATAAAAAACATTCATCTAAAACCCAGATTTAGATCAAGAGAGCTTAAGATCCGGATCAGTAGCGACATTGTATTTAACACGGCAATATGCTGGTCGATAAAATATGTATTTATTTACATGTAAATACATACACAAAGAGCACACCACCAGCATAAGCACATAAATGTATAGCATGAACATTGAACATATTGAGCGCAAGATAACATCTCTATTTACGCATCCGATTCTGACTTCTCGTTTCGTCTGATCCTGAATCGGGCTTGAGCTGAGAGAGTCGTGCTTTGGCGTCTAGAATGTCTTGGTTTTTGGTCGGGTCAAGTGCAAGGATGTGGGGAGAGAAAGTGAATTTCGGCGATGCATAAAATGTACAATATTAGTAATATACAAAATGCAATATGGTATAAGCATAGATGTATGCTTACATAGTCTGTGAGCAAAATTTGTATTTTCCCTGATGGAGAACGAACCATGTGGGAAAGTCGGTGCAATATGTAATACACATGTATAGGAAAGACGGTGGAAGGGACCAGACAAGAGCTTGCATGCCATTTAATGTGCCGAAAAGAAAAAAGTATTTGGATTTCTACCCTGGGCGCAAGAGAAAGACACTTGTAGTCCTCTTCTCCTTCTCCTTTCGCTTCTTTTCCATCTTCCGTTCTTTCTTTCCCCGTCCCTTTTTTTTGCCTTCCCCATCATCTCCGTTTTCTTTTTCTTGCTGACGATTTGGTGGAGGAACAAAATGAAATTCGTCTTGAGACATCTGTTGTATAAGTACTTTTTTCTTTGGTGGATTGCGAGACTTGCTTTTGCCTTGACTTGGTGTGGTGTGGCGTGGTGTGATATGACTTGGTTGATTTTGCTTCTGCTATTTCTACTGGTTTTGGTTCCTTTACTCGTTTCATATCCACAAAGAAAATTGGGCAAGGCAAAGAGGTTCTCCCAACAATCTTTCCTTATTTATTGTATATATATATTGGAATTGCCCCAAGACTCTGAAAATGTTCTTAATAATACTAATGCGTGTACAGTGCACAGTGCACATTGCCGGTGTCTGTTTTCTTTAGCTTTCCCCTTTCATACGCCAGTTGTCGGCTCAATATTTTGTATAGAGGCAAAACGCATCGTATTTTGTAACGTGTTCCGTTGCATTGCATCTGATATCTCGAACCTGTACTAACTATGTCTGATTCTACAGATGTAATTTGCACGTTATACTCTTTCCATACAGATGATACAGTAATAATTTACAGACCATGAAGAACCTTCAACAGTGTTCAAGTGTAAGATTCTGCTTGCAGTTGCAACGAAGTTGAATGGTCAATAAGAGCTGAAATAACAATATTGAGTTATTTATATCAAAACGTAGGGAAATGAAAAACTAATTCGGAGATCAAAACCGCAGTGGAATTTTTACCTATTATAAGTAACCAGCAAGTACAATATACATTATACATACATAGAAAACTGGAGAAAATGCAGTGTGGAGACAACAATGCACCACAAAAATGTACAAGATCTTGTAAATTACGCTCATAGAAAACGTATTACAAGGTTGTGCAAAGACAGAGATTATGTACAATGTACATGTACAAAAGCGGACCACCATTATACATATGTAATGTGTATATATCTGTATATGGAAGAAGTTACGCGTATGGCGTGTAAAATACGGAAGATTAAGGAGGAGCTGAAGTGAACCACGAGAAAGCGGAAGGGAAGGATAAGGAAGCAATAAAAATAATATGAGAGTGTGTGATATGCACGGCTCTGGGTATCATTTCGTCCGAATCTGGCAG
Source organism: Sminthurinus bimaculatus (assembly GCA_034698285.1). Lineage (NCBI taxonomy): Eukaryota > Metazoa > Arthropoda > Collembola > Symphypleona > Katiannidae > Sminthurinus > Sminthurinus bimaculatus. Next base: position 7,517 of record JAQIVE010001226.1, read on the forward strand.
AGCCAACCAGGCCATGCCATTACACGCTCATGGAACACTGAAGAAGTTTTCATCAAAAACAGATACAACGCACACAGTATAGTTACGTAGGTGTATCCACTTGATACATACATGCATTATATGTGACATTGTACTTTCCTCTGTTGTTCCATATTTTAAGCTAGAGCGTAGCGAACTTATCGGCCGCTTGTAATGGTTAGCAGAAATGACGTTTTTACCAAAATGACTTTGCTAATTACATCCCACTTCAGCTCTCTCTCTCTCTCTTTCTATCTCTCTCTCTCTTCCACTTCTCTCCAATTCCCTCTCGTTTAGCTCTCCAGCAACATTTGTCGACTACTTGAAAGAAATTCTTGCTCTTTGTGCAAACATAGAACACGGGAAGAACAAGATGCTCAAGAGGCTTAATGCTCAAAGCACAGTTTTTGTACAACAGAAAAATTTGAGGCTGCTGAATTAGCTAATTTTCTGTTCCTTTTAACATTCGGTGTTATATGAAACGACACATAGTATCAAAGTCAAGCAGAAGAGTTTCGTGTAAAATCACGCAGGTAACATTTAAAAAAACATAAAGTTAAATAATGCATAATATTTTGGCACAGTTAGTTGCTTTTATTGCTTTTGTGCTAATAATCTATGCACAAAGTAATAAATCGGGTAATAATCAATAGTAAGCAGTAAGAGTCAAATTAAAAAGATTAAATGTGCTAGAGTTGGTCGATCATACATGTGGCCGTAACTAGCTACGCACCGGAAGTGGAGAGGTATTGGTGATGAAGATGTTATTGTAATGCTCAAGATTAAAGGGAAAGTGTGCAAGCTTTAAAACAATTGAAAAATAAAGCAATAGTAGTAGCTGATAATAATGACACGTATTTCACGCCTTAGGTATGTTGTTACGAGAGCCATATGCTGCTTTAGAAAGAAAAAGAAAGCCAGCCTATGAGAAAAGTGTCTACAAAGTTCTCACGCTCACGCTTGTGCTTTTGCTCTTGACTTGGCTTTGAAGAAGCACCAGCGTGCTAACAAATTATAGTTACAGCGAATGCAGATTTCCACATTGTTCTTGCTGAATAATCGCCTTCTTCTTGTCTGCACTATTTTAATTCCCTGTATAATTCAAGGGTGAATGCCGGATGACGATTACACTTAAACATATTGCCGCACCGCACACTATACACGGATACTAATAGATAAATCTAGCGTAAGTTTATGTTGTATGCAAAATAAATTAAAGTAAAATAGTCAGGCATGTATTCACAGCAAACACAAGTGTGAAAGTGAGAGTGAGAGTAATAAAAAACATGGGGACATATTATGAAGAAAAAGTTTCTTTACTACATATCTGCACAATGAACTGTATGGAAAACTTTGTCATTGTTATTTTGAAATAATTTGTATGCTCTCTAAACAAAGGTGTCCAAAGCGGCAATTCACAAACGATACATACACACATAAGGAAGACAGTTTTTGATGGGGAAAAGGCAAAAAAGGGATGTTCAATCATAGTAATTGACACTGAGGTCTGCCTGACAAGGTGCAAACTTGCTGGTTCAGCCTCAGTAGTTTTTCTTGTGCGGCAGGACTAAAAGCATATCAATCTTATTGTTGGTGCGGAAAACGTAAGAGCGTAAAAAAATCAGGGAGCTGTTGACAAAATGAGATTGAACAAGTTTCGCGGAGAATCAGGGTTGTCGCACTCCTCTTGTTCAGCAATTATTATTTGGACAGTTTTTGTGATTAGTTTTGGGGGAAATTTTCCACCTTGCACTTCTTCACCCTCTACAACTTCTTCTGTTAGTTTGGTACACCCAGAATATACACGATAAACTTTTCCCCTCAGCATAAAATAACTCTCATTATTATAAATTGCAGGACTGGATATTTTGCTGAGGAAAAAATTAACTTTTGTAAATTAAACAAGTATTAAATCAAGCTTTCTTTATTTTTCTACATTTAGTTGAATTTGAAGTTCCGGAACTTGGAGACGGATTTTAGTTCTCCCGGTAAATTTTTTACTTTCTCTTGAATTCATTCCTACGTATGTATCTTTTTGTACGTATAAAAACGTTGATAAGTATTTTTGTCAAAACAGAGTTAAATTGCAATTATTAGAAAATTAACCTTTTTCCTAATAATAGCGACAATAATAATGTTATTAGGAGTGGTTTTAAATGTGATTATTTTTATTCTGCCTTGCTCTCGCCAGCACTAAAATGTGGAGAGACGACGAATTTACAGCCGCGCCAAACTGTTTTCATAGAGAGTCCCAATTTTAGCAAGAAGAAAAAGTATCCCAACTCCATTAACTGCAAATGGACGTTTCGTGTAAGTATTCCTTATTCGTTATATTTGTAGAACGATGATGTGCTCTAGATAATGATATTCGCCATTCGCTATTTTCCTTCTATCTCATAATCTCTTTACTTTATGTATTAATCCAGTAACCGTGTTTCCGCATTTATTATCATTACCTCGGAAAATCCCCAAATATTTTTCCTATCCACCAGCCTTCTTCGTCTCCTTCTTCTTCTTCCTGTTCTTTTTCTATACTATACTATGGCGCATTCAGTTAATTCTCTTCCTGTTATCTAAATATCCAATGAAATTGAGCTCCTTTTAATCCCGTTCCAGATTGTACAGTCACAATTATGCTATTATACCGTCAAAGCTCCTTCTCACATTGGCATCGGCATTTCGCACACTTTGTAACATTTAAGCATTAAGGTGCTACATAGTCTCATTAGCATTTTTCTCAAATTCCTTCATTTTCTCCGTCTTTCTTTTGTCTCCCTACGTTTGCAGCTCCAGCAATGTACTTTGGCTATTTCCTGCCCCAGTTTTAGTCTCAATAAATTTCTGTGCTTTGACTATGTTGAAGTCTCGGACAGCATGGGCCGAACTAAAAGGTTTTTTTGTTTTTGCGTTTCATTTTTACTACTAAATCTATAATCTAAACTGTGGAGATATAACAAAATCCTGCATTTTAATCTCTTCACTTATCGCCTTTATAAATAAAGCCATTATATTAGTTTCTTTAATATTTTTATTATGTATAGCTAAACTATTTTATTATAAAGCATTTCGAGCATGCTAAAAAAAGTGCATAATGTTATAAAATCAACCGTTCTTGATACTGAAATTACAGGTTCTGTGGAGATGAAGGACCTGAGAATTTGAACATGGAGAAGGAAGTGACAGTGACTTTTCGGTCAAGTCCGAGTTTCAATGGTGCTGGATTTCGTTGTTATGCCTCCTGCATTGAACAAGGTCAAGATGTAAATCTAATGTTAAACTTTCTTCCGCTTTCCCTTTCTCTCTTTTACTCTCTTTCTATGGCCCAGAGATTTTAAGGCTTAACCTTATGAAGGGAGAGAAAGAGAGGAAGAAAGCTATACGAGGAAAAAACTTCACCATCAATCTTTTACAAGTCATGAATTTTTTCCCATTTTGATTTTGAAGGCCCAGTTACTCACACCGAGTTAACTTCACCGTCAATTCCCTTCACATCCCTCGGGCAGTGTGGTAAGCGTGTAAACTGAGCATAGATGCTGTAGACTTTAGTCGGTGCATGGAAAAGGGAAAGGAGTATGAGACAGCATTTAAAAAACTTATTTGGATTTATACAAGATTTAGATTTACGCCAGCAATATATAGCAATATCGTCTGGCATGTGGCAGAGGCTGGGGCAAAGCTTTGCTTTTAGATAACATGCTAACATTACGGGGTCTGGTTGGATTTTGGATAGCGGCATGCTACAGGAGGCAAAAAGAAAAATATATACAGTGTACATTGTATAATATATCCTGCTCATGGCTTTAGTTTAGCGCTTCATGTATGTATTATGTATATAATACATAAATACAAGTTACAAGTATATATAGCGTAGTTTCTCTTGATCTAAGAAGAAAAAAAGGAAGAGGGACAGAAAAAAGTAGGGCAATACTCTTTGGCTTTGGTGAGGCGTAAAATAACCAATAAAATTTTGATAGTCTGTGGAAGAGGAACGAGGGGCTCGAAATACGCTCTGCAGGACAAGTTTCCCTGGGTGGCACAGCTCTTTCGAAAGGATGACCACCAACTCTTCTGCTCCGCGGTTTTGATCAGTGACCGATATCTCATTTCCGCTTCCCATTGCTTCTCCTCCAGGTTTCTGTTCCCTTTTTCATTCATGTCATTCACCATTTTACGATAGATATATATTATGTCATGCTGTACACAGACTGGGACTGAGAGCTGAGAACCGTGTGTGTGGCGGTATCACTTTCACATTAGATCAAAGGCAATGTGCAATGTAGGATGAACGATGTAGCTATTTCATTTCAAGAGTGATTAAGTTTTAATTTAACATTTATCACAACCCTGTGCCGTAGTTTCTTGGGTTGTCTCCGAATGAAGCACAACCTGGTGTACAGTTTCATCTTAATTTTCTTTTTATTGCTCATCCTTCGTATTAATGTATAATGCAGGGAAACAAACGAGGCTTCGAAAATTTACGTCAAATTTGACGAGAGCTTCAAACAGCTGGGCAAAAAGGGAGCAAAACCTTCATCAACAGCGCAGCCTGGATCATCAAAGATCAACAAGGAGGTGGAAGAAGATAGAAGACGGAATGTCAGTCTTATCAATCGCTATCACAGCAGTGGATCAATTTATCAAATTGATGCAGACGTTTCTTTGCTGAAGCTTGAGCACGCTTTGAACTTTGACATGGAGGACTGGGATTTGTCCCCGATTTGTCTACCCAAGGAAGAGGACAGTTTGAAGCAGTTTACTGGAGTCAAAACTATTTCTTCTCATTGGGACCCAAATTCACAGAGTATGGAGAAAAGCAAAGGAAAATGAGGTGTCTCAATTTACATGGTTGATAAACATTTACAGTTATAAAAATTTGTGACATGTTTCAGGTCATCGTTTGCTAAACATGGAGACGACTGTGATGAGTAATGCAAATTGCTCGACAATATACAAATCCACTCCACGACTTTCATCGTGGGCAGATATGCAACTATCAGCTCCGTCCATGTTATGCGCTCAGTCGTCGGTCAAGGATTTTTGTCAGGTTGTTCTGAACTACACTAAATATGTTGCCAAACACTCAACTTCTACCATATGTATATATTAGAGGATTTTGTAAGCTTTCCATTAAATAAACTCTAGAGTAAAAGGTAAATGGAGTTAAATGCTATAATTTTGTATTCAGCCCGTTTCCGGAGCCGCGTTAATGGCAGTAGAAAATAAAGGACGGAAGGCAAAATTCACTCTTATCGGCGTGGGGTCCAATGGATATGACTGCCTTCCCGTTCCCAGTCAGATTCGACGACGACGTCAAAATAAGGCAAAACCGCAGATTTATACGCGAGTAACAGGTGATGCATAAAATTACTTTGGAAAAATTTCCATCCCAGGTCTTTTGAGAAATCTCCGAAAAATCCTCCCACTGGCACTGTCTTCATGCACCTCCATTTTGTCCTTTATTTTTCCGCCCTTTCTCCTCTTGCGTTATTACAAGAAAATTTACATTTTTATCTGTATTCCGCAGAGGTGTGGCAACTTCATCATTTCTCTTCATTATTTTTCCTTCCTTAACAGTCCACTTACACCTCTTGTCATATCCGAGACTTTAAATGTGCTAGTATAATGTAATATAATACCTGTCTCTTGAATAACAACTTGTAATATGAATGAGATTTTCTCTTATCCATGTCAATTTATCATTTGATTTTTTCGATACCCACATTACAGAGATGGCTGATTGGATTCGTGAGAACACAAAGGGTTCTGCGTTTTGCAAAGACTGAAGATACTAAAGTCAGAAAAATAAAGGGACTACATCAAAGATCAGACGATAAAGTTCCACGTTATACTTTGTCACCTCGAGCGTTAAGCAAGATTCTTCCATGTATGTAGTTGTTTCATTTTTTAGAATTTTGTGACACTCTTGCAAAATCGTTTCGTTTCTATGTACTTTCTTAGTACTATCACGTTAATCAAGAATGAATGAGAGCTTTTACTTGTCTATTATTATTTTTGGACGAAGAATGTTAGTAATGTACATTTTCTAAATAGAAAAACATGTTAGTGCTACTATTGTTGTTTTGTTTGTTTTTTGTTATGCAAAGTTTATTCTTGTTCACTTTTGTTTGTTGTTTTGTATTTATTTTGATTTGTTATGAATAAAAATGAAAATATTGTATTATACAATGATTGACGATGCTTTGAAATTTTATCTTTTCTACTAACTGCATAGAAGACTAAAATTAAGTGTCCTACTTCCTTTTCAAACATACATCTGTGTTCAATATTTTCCCCCATTATCTGTTAAAAAAACATTTACAAAGCTATTATGTATCCCAGATATATTTCCAGCGAAACGCCGGGAGCAGTAAAAATTTTAACGGTTGAATGGAACTGGACAATACGTAATGGCGATAGAAATGGCGGAGAGACAGTACACATACATATATGACGTGGACACGGTCATGCTACCCCAAGCCATACCATGGTTGGTCACCGTATCCTACTGATATCCTCGCGCTCATCCTCATGATGGTGATTCGAGTAAAACCATAACTAATAGGTTGTGAAGAAAGAAACTCTTTCTGTCTCCTGATACTCCACCGAGAGATCATTAAAATTTTATGATGGGATGATCTCTCTCTTTTCCTCTCTATTTCTCTATTTTTTCTCGTTTCTGTCTGTATTCCTCCTTAATATAACTACTTTCCCTCGATTCTCGATACACACACGCACAATATCTCATTTTTTCTACTACTAAGGGTACAGGCAAAAAAGTTCTGCACTCCATTTCGCTCCATGTCTTTAACTCTAGTTCGTCTTCATCGTCTTCTTCGTCTTCTTCTTCTTCTACTGCTTCCACTTCATGTTCGTTTTCTCTCTCGTATAAATACAGACGAGCAGCATTGCAACTTAACTTTATAGAGATCCTCTTCGTGTTATTTTCAACAAAATCCCCGATCCACTCCAATCGTGAAGATAGATAAAGTTGTGTGACTAGTGACTACAGATACTCCTAGATACAGTTACAGGGGCTTTTTCTCTGCCTCATGATCATCATCTGTTTAAAGTACTACTATTACTATTATATATCAATGTGGGAGGAAGAGTCTCTAAATTAGACCTATACCTATACATTTTATATATCCCTACACAATTCCTAGCTAAAACTTAACATACATATACGCTATGCACTATACACCTAACTGCCTACTCAATATATTAGCTGAAGAAGGAAAAGTAAGTAAGTACGTTAGTGGAAGTAGGTATTGTAGAAAATAGAAAAATAAAGCGGAAAAAGAAAAACCAAACGGTATCATCCTCCGGCCGAAACACTACATTACGTTATATTATAGAGTAAAAGGCAAGTTGAAATAATGATATAAAATATCACGAAACTAACTGCAAACTCAAATCAGACATTATTGCACACTTTTTATGAAACTGTATACAATATAAGGAGTTCAAAGTGCCTTTATTTTCCTTATAGGGTATTCAATATTTATTCAACCAACCAGCTAGAAAATTACCACCACCGTTTCTGCTTTCTCTCTCTCTCTATGTATGTACATATGTGTGTTGCTCTCGCGTTTCCTCATTTCTCCGTTCTTTTTTTGTACAGATATGTAGAACTGAAAGCGTCTCAACACGTACCTTGTAAAAATACAAGAGAGCTTCACAGTCCACACGGTGAATGTGTATACTGTATACATGCATAGATACATGCATGGGTACATATTTGTATAGAAAACAGGAGGGGAAAAACTATTTATTTTGCATAGCGACTCTAATATAAATACAGTTTCTTGGTGCAAAATCCTACAAGATTAATAGCTCAAGGCTCACCAACCACCAAAACCAACCAAGTATACAATATATATAGATATATACAGCTGAAAAGGAAATTGCTCCCAAACACCAAACACACCAATTCCAACACCAAATTCGTACTCATCCCAATGCACGCGGAAGACGCAGAGGGAGAACGAGGAGACGGATGAGCATGAGGAGGAAAAGCCAGAGTCAAATGTGCTGAACTGTATAGATATTCTGAGGAGGTAGTTGCCCGAGTTCTTTTGCCTTTTCTAACCATTTGGCGAGGAGTTGAAAATCATGAAAATGTGAAAATGCTCAAATTGAAATAACTAGTGTTTCTCCTCTGCGTGCATACATACTGAGGCTAAAGCTGTAGCTAAAACTGGGTCTGGGACTACACAGACCGTTCACAGCTAGAACCTAGAATTAAAGAAATATGGAGGCGTTTTATCCTCCGAGGTTAATCACAACCCTTGAACATTGAACCTGTGTAATGTGTGATGTAGTTATAGTGGTGTGTATTGTGTATTATTGTATATTCTTGTACTTTTTTTCTCTCCCGTTGCCGCAGTCGTATTTTCTGGGGTGAAGTCACTTTTGACATGACTTTTTTGCAGGTCATGCTGTATATATGTTGTACGTTGAATTCTGAATGCTTGAATGAATGTTGAATGCAAAGATGTGTTCATAAAATACAGTTATATAAAGAGGGGAGAGTGTGAGGAATACGTAAATTGTAGATTGTAGTTACATTGGAGCACATTAACCCAGTGAAAAGTGTGTGGTTGCCATTCATCTCCCACTCCGTGAAAACCACTGAATGTGGGATGAGGGCAGATGAAAAAATGAAGGAGCATGATGTGATGGCAAAAACAGGGCAGGGGAATGGGGTACGAATAGTTATTTATGTGAAGGAGATGGAGGAGGGCGAAGGATATGAATGAATTTCTTGCACATTTCTCTTACAACGTTTCTCCGACGACATTAATGGTCCCACCTGAGTCTGAGTCTACGTACAACTTGGTACATGCGAAAAATTCCCTGAGCACTGAAGAGAGGCTTGGCATTTAAATTTAAACTCTGAAGATAGTCGTAGCTCATTGATCAAATTCAGAATGTTTTTTTATTACAGATACTCTTATTATTGAAGGCCATACTTAACGAATTAATTGTCGATTGAATTTGTAATTGTGAATGTTCAGAAAAATTGTGAGTTATTTTACTAGAAACGGAAAAGACAACAGAAAATTAAAAAATGTAGAAGCTCCCAATGCAAAACCTCCATATTGAACATAAATTATCTATCACTATTACCATTGCCTATTACCCAGCGGGCAAAAAGAAAATGGTGGATTATGAGGATAAACCCATTTAGCAGTGTAAAACTAGAGAAATAATGAAAACTGTGAATTCTGAATGGTGAATGTGAATGCGAATTTGCACACAAATAATTTGACGGTTCTTCTTCCTTCAATAGATTATTCCATGTTCCTCAACTCCTACCAGATAACTCCTAAATTCCGGATCCTGCATTCAGTGGCGTTTCGCTACAGTACAATGCATATTTCACTCCCTCTTCTTCATTTCGCTCTCGTTTTCGCCTTCTCTTGTCTGTCTCTATCCTGTTCCTGTGTGTGTGTGTGTAGGGGAAGAAAAATGTATGTGAAGACTCGGTGAAAGATTCATGAATTCCAAGTTACACATTACTTTTACTATACAGTCGAGTAATTACTGACTTTGAGTCCCAGCGGACAAATTACAAATAGCCTGGAGACTCCCATAAATGAGAGTCTACGTTTACGCGCAGTTTGTTCTATCCTTCTATCCCAATCTCTCCGTGTCTCGCTATGTCTCTGTCTCTTCATGATGCTCTCTTCCTCTCGTGTTTTCATTCTCCAAATGCATTTGTCTAACTCTAATGCCGAGAAGATTCCAAATAATTTTGTCCCACTCAACACTCTCCAGCTAAAGCCAAATCCAAATTCAAAGTCAAACTATATAAACTGTATAAAGCTCAAGACTCAAGACAGCTTTGTTCCCTCTCGTCTATTTTCCACCTATGTTTTTACCGTAACTAAATATGTACATTGTACATGTAATGAACATATGCGACAATTTGGGTGATATCTACAGAGATCGGGACAACTTTGCGAATTAATGGTTAACTGGTGAAAATTTTGGGATTAATTCTGCCACAGCCAACAACAACACGGATGCCTAAGTCAAAACGCTAAGCATGTACAACTAAAAGTAGAAGATGAACCCAGAACGTGAAAGGGAACGAAAATCATCATCAACCGTCAAGGTTTCTGCGTAGGCACAGTTTAGCAGCAGGAGACTGGAATCTTTGGGCGAGTGTTTGGTTTGGTGTTTGGTTGTTGGTATTGGTGTTGGTGTAAACCAGCCGAAATTCGATGCTGTGCATTCCAAATACCAAAATTCCTAGCCTCACTGTCAACTTCTTGATCTTCCTCCTCAGCTTGTAGCAAAGGATGAAACTGAATCTGAGAAATGTTTTCACACAGCTAGTCAAAGAAAAAGAGTCAAGTCAAGCTAAGCCAAGTCAAACCAAACCAAACCATGCCAGCCAGCCAGCGAGGGGAGAAAGTCAAAGTCGGAATTAGAGTAGCTGACGATGGATACAAAATAGGTACAAAGAACAGGAACATGCACATGCGTTCTCTCTCTCCATTACCCTTCGCTCCCTTTTCGTTTAGCCTGAACAAGTATTCATCCACCAAGCTGTGTTTTGTGCTCCTATCCTTTCCCCTCTGCTGAGTGCTGCTCTTGTCCCCAGTATTTGGCTGCATGTATAGTAGATAGAAACCCACACTATTTCTAGCCAGAGTGAAAGTCTCGTTGTTGTCTCGGTACTCTTTGGATTCCGTGTCAGTTGGTCTCTGTGCCTGACTAGATCCAGACATGCCGTTTCCTCTCTCCAGTCAAGCTAAAACACATGCTTTGAGATTGCTGAGGAAATATCAAAAATTGTCCTCCGGCTCCCATCCACATCCTCAGTAATTGTCATCGTTGTCATTCCTTTGGCCTTATCAATTTTCTCCAGTCGAGTCGAGTCAAGTTGAGTCTAGTCTAGTTTAGCCTAGTGCAATGGAGTGAAGTGGCTTAGACTCGAGTCACCATCCGCAAACAAACATTTAAATCAAAATTCAAGTCCATACAGAATTTGAAGGGAAAGTTGAATCAAGGCAGATCGAGGCAAGTCGAGTCAAGGTTCCTCTTCTCTTGTCTCCTCTTCTGTTCAAATATTGACGATGGAATGAATGTGTGTTTCTGTTTCTGTGTAAATAAAAATTAATTGGTCCACATAACAAACAAAAACAACATAATGTGTCCGGTGCTTAAAGATTGTTGCCGACTTGAATTTTCTCTTTCTTTTTCAACTCCACTTGAAGAAGATCTAAAGACAAGCACTGTACTGTAGAATATACAAGTGAAAGTAAATCGGTTGTAATTTTTCGTTTTAATAGCAAAACTATTGTGTGGTGTTTTTCTGTGAGAAAAACAGATTTTTCAGAAAAGAGATGGTAGTGAAAAAACTGACTAAAACGGGTTTTTCGTGAGCTTTTGTCCTCTGATTTTGCACATGTAAACAAGTGATACACAAAGTAAAAAAGTCAAAAAAAGATAACCTAGTTCTTGCGTACATCATGTGAAATGGTAAAAGTCTTAGGACATTTTTTTAGTAATCCGGGAAAATCCAACATGAAGTTTCCTCGACATGAATGTGAGCACGAACATGAGCATGAACTTTGACATGTGTTGGGGGAAACATTTTATACCGAATTATCACTACTTAACCCTCGATCCGGGGTTTTTCTACTTTTTCCTACTGAAAAGTAACCATTAGGACAGCAAAAAACATAGTATTACTTCTTATATTTACTTCAACTTGGAATTTCTGTTCATCTGTCGTTAATGCTCGTATTTCGCAAAAAATTAAGCACCGCAGATCAACACACAGAGAAGTACATTGAAAATGGAGTAAAGCCGAAATCAGAACGGAGAGTAAAAACTTTTCGAATAAATCGGAGGGAGTAACTCATCCTGTTCTGTAGATACATCCCACTATCCGCCGTCATCCATCGTCGTTTTCAAAGAGTTGGATGACCATATCCTGCAGATATTACTTAAAGTCGATATGTATGTGAATGTGCACTAAATATAAAAAATACATTATGATATACATATATGTACAATGCTAATCTATAAAAAAGAAAACTGACGTCGTCCAGGATTCTAGAGTTCAACCGTTGTCATTTCAACTTGAACATCAACTTCAATATCGGACTGAAACCCAAAAACCTAAAGCCAACAGCCAAAAAATGAAAGAGTTATTTGTCAGGAATTAAGTAAAAGTTTATATCTCAAGTAGAGAGGATTTTCTTAAGGAGGGTATTGTGCCTGTATGTGTATATCTGTGGAGTTTATATGTATATGGACGTGAAGCAAGGAGGAAGGAATACCTGAGAGAGACACAAGAAAAACATGGACAAGTGTGGACACTGGGTAAGAGCAAAATACATTTATCTTTTTGTCAGATACGGAAGAGAAAGAGAGGAGCAAAAATAAGTTTCATCGCAGGAGACTAACTTGGTTACTTTTTACTTGATTCTCTCTATCTTTTTTCTCTTCCTTTTCCTTTTCTTGTCTGTTCCTCAACTTGAATATGTGTGGACAACACTTTGGCACTTTTAGTTTTATGTTTTCATGTACTGTTGACCGTGCAAGTTGACTTGCACTTACTCACGTACAGTCAATCCTACCTATAAGCCACTCTTGTAAACCTACAATTTTAAAATCGCTCACGCAATTTTAATTTATGACCAAATTATGAAACACTATTAACTATAGTTCTTAACGACTACTTTAAATTAATTCCTGAAATTAGTTTCTGTAAAGCATACAAAATTTTAGGAGTATATAAATAGATTAAATCTTAGAAGTATTTATTGGGCACATGGTTAGAATGATATGGCGCATGTTTCAACGAACAACTAAAAAAATAAGCATACGTTTCAACAGTGTTTGTTATAAAGAATTTCTATTGTACACAATTTTTAAGAGGAGGATCAAATTCAGTTTGACTCAGTATCAACCATCTAGAGCAAAATTTTTGTATAATAAATGTGTGCGTATAAAAAGCTCAGCTCTTTCGATATACTTTCACCCAGATGATGTATTTATAGTCAGGAAGTCAGCGTCAGAATCGGTCAGACAGACAAACAGACAAACAAACAGTGAAAATAGCCAAAGATTGGGACTTGTCGAGATGTGTATAGTCCGTTGAGTCGGCGGCAGAGTCCACACAGTCTACAGTTTTCAGACGAAGGACATCATTGAAGATTGGGGATTGAACATTGCGAATTGAGCACTGAGAATTGAGCATTGAGCATTGGGCATGCACCTTTTTTGGGAGAAAGAAGTGGAGGAAAACTTTAGTCAGCAGACACCAAATCAATAGGGAATACCTTTCAAATTCATTGCACGTGCTTTCTCACCAAACTGGCGGTGTGTGTGTGTGTGTAGGTCTGTCTTTATACATGTGTGTAGTGTGTAGCAAAGTTAGTTCTTTGTGCACGTGCAGAACACTTTCTATACTTTCAACGTTCAACCGTCCAACAAAAAACCCATCTTCATCCTTTTTTCTGCTCCGTCCTCTTTGTCTACGTCTGCTTTTCTTCAACTTCTTCATCATCTTCGTCTCTTTTTGACGTTGCTTCCATTTTATTTTCTTTCCCCCTATTCCTCTGGTTCCTTTCCTAGTACTGAAGGAGCAGGAGAGAAGAGTCCGACTCTTCAAAATAAAACAACAATACAGCTACAGATAGAAATACAGAGCTTTGGATATGCCGTGTAGAAGCTTGATCCAATTCTTCTCACCGAGTCAGAAAAGTCAGTTTTTTGTGTCAGAAGTATACGGGTTAAGTAAAGGAATTTTTAAGATTCTATGAAGTCAAGTAAAAAAATATTTATGAAGCACATTGGGAAAAAATAAAGTGTGTCAATATGAGCCACACAGTTATTTCTGCCTTTTCTGTTCCTTCCCTTCTTTTAATATAAAGTGAAAGGGGTGGTGATGCTTGCTCCGAGTTGCAAAATTTGACCATTTCTCTCTACCTCATTCATTCCATTTACTTCCCTTTTCTGTCTCCTTCTGTGCAAGCTTTGGATGTGCAATAGTTATTTCCGGTCGTCACTTTATGGTTGATGGGCAAATTTCACCCAACATGCTGAATGTCCATTCTTGTTCTGGTCCAGATACTCAAAGAAAACTTGGTTCAGTATTTATCTTCAACTGGAATACTTCTTTTTATTTATAGACCATTTTACTTTGGTAAAAACAGTATTTTACAAATTTTTTAGGTAAAAAAATATGGAAATTTTGAAAGTTAGCGAACTGTCTCAAAAAACGCAACGAGTTTTATCAGGTCATTATATGATTTTTCCTAAACTATGATTTTCCTATTAAAAGCGAAAAAGCTGAAAATGTAACGAGCGTGTTATGACGTCCTATTAAATGCGTATTTCTCCAAGGATCCATGATCACACTTTCACGACACACTGAGCATAACTAGTACTTTGAAATTTCATCGTGTTACATAAATGTGTAAATTGAAGATTGTAGAGTACGCAGCTTAAAGTGCAAATGTTTCACATGGGATTCGCTTTGTAATATCCAGAGCCAATTTTTTCATGCCCAACTTGAACAAAGTTAAAACTTACTCCTCTTTACATAACAATGTTAGTATATGTGTTAGACTTTTGCACTTCTCAATGTCTGACTTATTTTTTCAAAAAGTATTCCGAATTGTGTTGCGTTGGTTTAAGTTCCTTTGCAAAAAACTGTTTTCCTTAAAAGCATACTCCTTTTCCACTAACCCAAACTTAAGCAAACCAAACACGGCTAATCCTAATCCTCGACGACAAACACGTGTAGAGATACAATGTAGAAAAATACAGTTCTATAAATGCAAAAGCTTGCAAAAGTTTACAAACTTTCCAACTACCTAGAAAGAGTCTCTTAACGCAGAAAAGTTGGTCCATTAAAAAACGTGAGAAAAGTGAGCAATGTCAAAAGTAATAATCTAAATGTCCTCTGCACACATCGGCACTGTGCAGTTGGTAGTTTTGCGTAAAAATTCAAGTTTTCTCCGAAATATTGTACGTATTACGTATGCATGTATTAAAAATAGAAAAGGAATAAATATTTAAATGAATTTTATGTCCACGTCATTTTTTTCAAAAGTTGGCCAAACCATCCATCATTAACAAAGTCAAGTCAACTTGAACACGACGGTTTTTGCAGGGGTCACGAATAAAAACTAAATTGATGTTTGACACTTTTGACTTTAGTCGCATATGCTTTAAACCGTGATGTTCATTCTGTTTTGTTGAACATGCAACATGTTAAGGCATCTTTCGCCGTTTTTCATTCTATGTACACCGTGTTTTATATATATTATCTCGATAAAAAAGATAAGGAAGCGCAATTTTTTGGATACAGCAAAAAATATCAGTTTTGAAACAACATGAAAATTTATATTTCAGCATATACACATTCTTTAACACAAAAAATAAAGATGCTCACAGCCCGCCTACAAAAACAAGAACAACTGCTGAGAACAAAACCACGCCACATTCAACGTTATAGATGGACCTGCTGAGTCAGACTTTGCTTTTGCTGTCTTAACTTGTGAATCCAAAGTACGTTTAAAAAACTGGGGAAAAAATCTTTGACTCCTTGGACGATTTTAGCTCTGCTCTACGAGTTACCCTTGCCCACCCTTTTGCTCTTACTCTCTGATCATAAGTTGCAACTTGTCTGAGCACTGGAAAGGAAACAGCGAGAAAAAGTCTAGATATACAGATGGACGGAACAAAAAAGCAAAAAAAAATTCCAGTAAAGTGAAAAAAAGCCAAGTGATGGGAAAAGGCGGAAGGAATGGAAGTTAAAGTGGATGTGGATTTGGATGCGAATGTGCAGTGGTGGTCGTTGTGGGAGCTGGAAGCGTTTATTTGCCTCCTAGCGCCTTTTACCACCCCTCACCAGAGACAAATTCAAATTCAAACTGAGGACCAGGCTCCCTTCTCCTTTTACTCTGTGTACATTCTGCATCGTATACTATACATTGTACATTGTACAGAATAAACGCACGTTTGTGTGTGTACACAACAACTATTCAAACTCAATGTAGATGCATCCATTTATTTTGTAGTCTCACACTTTTTGATGGGATGAGTCACTTGCTCTCGAGACTTTTTCGCTTTTTCCTAGAGAGACTTCGTGCATTCCATATATGTACATACAAACATATTTATTATACAGTAGCAACTTCCTCAATATAGCACGCTAGCTGATACACAGCACAATGTACCACAATGGATGCACGATAGAAAATTTGTATTTCTTTTTTTCTATCACCGGCAGTCTTTGTTGTTGCCACCGCTGACTTTGCCTGGCCTATTCCAGTTTCCTTCTATCCTGTCAAACTAAGTTGAAAGTTATAGTTATAGCTCTGTCTCCAAAAAGGAAAGTCCCATCTTCTCTCAGCATCTTCTCCGCCCTCTTCCTCTTCTGTCCTCAAGGTGACAATGAAAAAATGATGGAATGAGAATCGCGGGACCAAAAAGTACAATAGTTACAACGAAGGTTGATGCCATTCCGTGTGAGATGGAAGCAAGAAGCCAGCTTCGGTCAACTTTATATACAAAGGGGAAGACACGAGCAAAAAGCAAGTGCCAGCTCAAAACTATTGTAAAAAGTAAAAGGAAGCAGCTAAAATAAATAGAAAAAAAATCATCGGGGAAAGTGCGCACACATTAAAGATTAAAGGCTTATGTATAGGGAGGTAGAAACAGGCAAAAAACTAAAGAAAAAACAGAAATTTTAGAGCCTAGGTAAGCTGAAAACATAAAATTGAAGACAAGCTTGAAAAAAGAGAGCATGTAAAATTCTTCCTGGATTGATTTGCACAAAAAACAGGTTTTTGCACGCTGTATCTTGCAAAAACAGGGGTTGAATGGTTAGAGAACATCTTCATCTTCTTTTATCTTTTATGTTGTTACAAAGTTGAGGTGTAAAAGCCTGTTCGGAAATTAAAAACAAGCCCTTTAATTTTTGATGTCTTTTGCACCCATGGAAGAAGCAGGGAGGATTTTAAAACTAAAATCTAAAAAGCGGAGGGAGAATATGCAAGTTGAGGAGAAGAAAGGGTAAATATAGTTATAGTCATATGGGAATAGATATATTCCAAGCTTTTTAATTTATTCCAGCGTTTAGATATTGCGTATGTAGAATGTAGACGTTAAGCTAACTTTCTCTCGAGCTTAATTTAAAAGCTTGGTTCAGTATAATATGTGTAAGTAAGTAGCATGATGAAAGAAAGTTGGCTTCTTCATACTTTCTTTTCTCGGGTAAAAGTTGTGTGAAAAGATGGAGCAAGCTAGAAAAGACTGTTACTTTACACCTTCCTGTTTTACAGTGTATATGAATATAGTGAAAGATACTACCTAGATGTTCACATGTACAAATGTATACTAGTTTAGAGTATGTGATTAAAAGAAAGAGAAGATCGACTCATTACCCAACAATTGTTTCTCAAAATAAATCCTACTTGTCTCCCTAATTATGAGTAAAAGGGATAATTTCTTTGGGGATTTAAAATGCCGGCACTCTTCCACGTTCAACGCTCAAGCTTTGAGTTTCCAACTATCTTCAGTGCCCGTTTTCTTTTACCTTAGGTACACTTTCTTCTGCATAAAACATCCCTTTTTATATAAAATCAGCATTGAAATTCTAGCGCAAAACTTTAATCTCCTTGTTAAATAGTTAAATGGCAACACGTTGGACACTAAAAACAGAAACAACTTTGTGTGAAAATGTAAGATAAACTCTGATGTGCAAGAGTAGTTCTATATCATACTACTTTTGTGTATGAATTTTAAAGAGATCCGCTCACCTTTTCTTGCATATTTATTTACAAAACTCTTTCAGTCTTCTCTATACTTAATTTACTTTTGTGCTGTTCATATTCTTAGTTAAAAACAAGGAAAGAAAAAAAGGCTACCTAAGTTCAGCATTTAATGGTAAAATATTATCTTATAAATAATAAAACTACTTACACTCGATTAATTTTAAAAAATGCTTTCGAATATTAGTTTTTGTATCTGAAGAAATTATTGTTGCAAAAATTTCACAACTTGGTAGTGTTTTTTCGAACTCCCTGCTGTGCTCTGAGGTCTTTGCACGACCTTTAACCGTTCAAGGAATGCTGCGCATTCAAAACTAAAAGCTTGTGGCCGCTTGGGACTTTGGAATCGAAAACAAAAATGAGAAATCGTTCCCGACTAATATTCCTGCATGCATAAATTCTGCATCCAGATTTAATTTCGGCAATATCAAAAGGAACAAGTTTATTGCGCGAGGGAGAGAGTGGGTGTGCAAAAGTAAAAGTGAAACTATGCGTCTAGGATATGAAATCTGAAACCATTTCCGCTTTCTGTTTCCTTCCGCCTCCCTTTTCGCCGGCTGTCAGTCTAGATTACGCTCTTAGTAAAACGATCATAGTCTCTAGTTATCTAGCATTTGTTCGTGTGCAAAATTTGAGATTGTGCGTGTGTGTGTGTGTGTGTGTGTATCTTTGTGGGCAAGTTTGCGTGTGCATGAGTTTAAATACAAGGCTAACATTTGTGGTTGCAACGTGCCCAGAAATGGCAAGAAAGAGCCGTGCAGAAACTTCCCTAGGAGATGGATGAAAAGAGAAGTAAATGAACAACGTTTATCATATGGAATGATGTATGGAAGATGCAAATTAAGAATGAATTTCCAAATAAAGTGAACGAACCAAATGGCTTCCTTGGTCTAACTAAACTAAACCAAGCCGAATGAAACCAAACCTGAGCATACCAAAAGTGTAGCCACTAAACGTTCAAACTTTCTCAGGTTATTACATTTCCCCTCAACCATTACATGATATTGCGTTTTGTAATTAAAGAAACTGGAGCATCATATCAAACCCATTTTTCTGCTTTTTATTCTATTTGGAACACGATTTTTTTCTTTATTTATATTGAAACTTTGTCGGAATAATAAAAGAATAAAAAATGGAGGATATCCAGCTAATAACAACAAGTCTGTATACATTATTTACTCCATTTGTATTCCTTTACATTTTTAATAAAAGAAATCTAGCATTAGAGATTTTGGTAATAAAGGGGGTTTGTATTACATAATTTTACTCTGG
>JAQIVE010001227.1:0-26613 GCA_034698285.1 Sminthurinus bimaculatus
TTATTGGAATTTGTAATTTTTTCGTACATTTGCTTGTTTGTTTTTTCACCGTTTGACGTCATACAGGCAATTTTTTAGACCATGAAAAAATGGTTAAATATCTTTTCTACACGAGTTGTTGTTGTATAACCCTTATAAAAAAATCTTGTCAAAAATCTCATGAGATTTTGACACGATTTTGGTCGAAAATCTTATCAACTTTGATCAAATTTTGATAAGATTTTCGTGAATTGTCATGGAAATCGCACCAAAATCTCATCATCCATTGTCAATCTTATCAAATCTGATGAAATTTTCATGAGATTTGATGAGATTTTATTTAAAGGGCTGTATTTATTATTACCATTATTTAACTTTTATTTATTTATATTATTTATAAGGGTGGATCTTGAAAAAAATCCACGAAAGGAAACGAAAAAAGAATGTCAATCGCCACATAAACAATTTATGGAAGAATCTTTTCCAGTTTCTGTCCTTCTTCCTCTTGCCTTTGTACATCGTATCAGGGAGACGAGGGAAAGTGAAATGTCTCATCTTGTCTTCTAAATGGATGGCTGCATCAACTCTGCCCCATTCACTCGACTTGAGTTCAATGCATTTCCTTGTACAGTGTACAATGTACAGCTCAGCTCAGTTCAATTCAATTCAATTCAGTTTCATTCAATAGACGAGAGAAAAAGAGAAAGAGGCCTTTCTCCATCTCCATGCCTGTTTATGGTGTGTGTCTTGCTCGAATACCTTTGAAAGTAGTGTCATGTCATATTCTTGCCTTTGCAGTTGGTTTTAATGCTTTTATATTTACTACATATATTTACGCCAGCGTATGTATGTGCATATGTGTAAGTGTGTTCAATGCTTAATACTTAAGTAGTGCTCGTCTTGGCATTAGTTGTATAATAATATGTACATTACGCACACGGCTTGCACTTTAACATTCAACTATTATTTCACTAGCTTCACTTCTATTTAAGTCCAACTATGTTCAATGTTCAACTCAACTCAACTCTTGTCGACTCGATGCTCTTCCTTTCAACAAATTCCGATCCAAAGGCTTTAGTTTGCAGCTTCTATGCATGTGCGTTTTCCTTTTATATTTAGAATGTGCGTAAGGGTTAAGTTAAGGTTGAGAAGAGGCGCGTGGACTTGTCTATGGGAGAAATTTCCAAGAGGATTTTGTGGTAGGATTCTTTTCAAATGCAACTTGAACTATGTTCAACTTGAGTTGACACTGCCAATGTACGGAGTAAAATAGAGGAAATCCGATTTATTTACCAATGTCACCTTAATACAGACGTTGATGTGACGAGTTTGGACTTTAAAAAGAACCCTACACTTCTAACTATTCACTATTCTCCTTTCTCGCTTTTTATCTTTGGAGACGTCTAATCAATTTATTAGAATGGCTTGACAATACACGCACCGGCAATTGCATAGCCTAGACTGATTTTAAACTAAAATTTAAAAAACCGAAAAGTAAAAAAAAGATAACTATCATATGTATTCGAATACGCGTTATTCAATGAGCTTAATTTTGACGATTAAATTCCGAATTTTATCGCCATTTTGTTTTACTTTGCCGAATCCCTCTTTTATTTTCGTAAACAAGGATTGAAACTGTGGTGTAACGTTAATAAAGTATACGCGTGGAAAACCCCAAATCCGAGTTAACCTTTGATCTTGTCCCTCTGAAAATAAACACCAAGACACATCCAGTTACCATGGTTTCCTTGTTCCCTGAAAAAATGTTGCTCAATTCCACAAAAACTCTGCAAAACATTTCGAGGAACAGTGCGAATTCTTGGAGGAATTTGTTTAATTAATGATGATACAGGAGCTGTACTGTCAGTGCATGTATGTAAGAAAATGAAGAAGCGATAAGGCAAAAGGGCAGAGTCTCACGTCTTCAAACGTTTTCTCTGAAATGCGCACCTCTGTACATATGTGGGCTTATAAGCAGCCTTGTACTTAGTTTGCCTTAGCGTGAAACTGATCACGGAACTTGCATTCGTAGAAGAGAGGCAACGCAAATTTCTGCATGAAAACGAAATCGGTAGATTGGGTTAGAAAATTAGATGCAAAACCTACAAACATGTGTAGAATTCCCCTTTATAACCTTTTGAATACACCAGGAATAAATATACACGGCCTAATATGTATAATGTATATTCTATGGGTTATGCACTGATTGTGAGTGCTGACTGGGATACTTTGGGTGGTTTGCAAAATGAGCTAATTGAGAAATGAACCAAGAATAAGCAAGGTGAGAGTCGTAGGGTGCGTTTACAATTAGACGACGGTTGGAGAAAAGCCTTTAGGAGCTTGGGTAAAACCTAATGTACATTCCATTTCACGCTCCAACTTCCCGAACATATGTATGTATACGTTATGCATAATATCCTGCACAGTACCGTTTCCTCCTGTTTCAGAATGTCTAGAGCCCTAGTTTTTCCGTTTAAAATTTTAAAAACTTCCATAAAAATGGGTTTGTTCACGTAGAATTGGTGGCTAAATTAACCAAAGTTTTAAAATGCTGAATTATTTCTGTATCACCGTATTCCTGAGAGTAAACTGTACGTAGATATGATAGTAAGAAATAATTGGGTTAAAAAGTAAGAGGCTTTAGCCCATACAGAGTCCTCCATTGGAAACTAAATTGACAAATTGCGACAGCCTACATTATAGTGTATACACCCACAATAATACACATCTATTTTTCTGTAAACTATATAACCAATGTACGGTCGCATGCTTGTGTTTTGCACGCATTCATAAATCTGGCCGATTAACTACCTTTTATCCTCTTTCGCTTGCTTTCTGCCCATTACGTGCTTTCCAATGTACATATAAGCGCTAGTTTTGCTTTGGTTTTCCGTCCTTCCATTACATTCCACGTCGGCCAAAGGTAAGTTGGGAGAAAGTTCAGCGTACAATTTTAGTCTCCTTCGTTTACCTTGCAAATCCCAGAGAATCCAAGGTGCAGCCGGGAATATATACGGCATGACACAACTCCAGTGAACCAAACAACCCAACCCAAGGAAAGCAACCGGCGAGGCAGAGAGTAGAGGCAATCGAATAGGAAAGGAAAACTTTTGTCTGCTCCCGTCCAGGTTCCGAATTATTCGTGAATCTAACATCCAAAACTTGTTCCTCCCCCCTTCGCACTCCATGTATGGTATGTAATATACAGGCATGCATGTATGCATACATTATACATCCAAGTTTTTTCATCCCACACACTTCTCCCCAAAATGCGAATATTCCTCGAGTTTCCCCATACACATGTAATATATTTTCCTTGTTTGGGCGGTTTATCAAAGTGTAAAGCGGAAAGGGCAAATAAATTCGATTCGATTTGAGAAGCTGAGAGTTGATGCTCATTCGCTCGCTCACCTTCTCTTTTGTGTGTATTTATATTGAAATCATTTCATAGGTACACAAATATGTACAATGTGCATGTATATATGTCTATATGCTTTGAAGCTACCCTCTGTCCTTTGCCCCTTTAATTCTACAAATGCCGGTCTGCCCAATGTTTATTTTTACCCTAATTTTCTATCGAATTTCTCACTTCACTTCTATTTTCAGACTCTCTTTTGAGAGAGTTTAACTTTGGTTTTGATATTCACCCTTTGCCTTTGTACTGACCTAATTTTGTGGCGAGCTTGTATACATAATGCTTACGGAGAATGGCCGAAATTTTTAGCTGTTGTAAATATTCTGCGGTGATCACAGGATTTAGGACAGGCCAATCTCATAATGAAATTATGCGCTTTAAAAATAAAATCGAATTAGCAATCAAATGGTAGAAGGCGGGCATCTCTCTTAAGAGAGTAACAGTCCATCCATGTATAAATAGATAAATAACGATAGGTAAAGTCTGAAGAATTCTTTAAAGGCAGTGGTGAATTTGTTTAAATTCTCCCTGTCATGTACTGATCATGTTTACCAGAGAAATTGGAGCAAAGTTAAACGGATTATAGTTAGCCAATGCGTAATTTAAATGCCTGGAAGAAACGAAGAAAGCAAAATATCGGCCTGGACGATTTTACACACTGTGTTTCATTCTCACGAGTATAGAGAAAGCAAATGGTTGGTCATTAGCATGCCAAGTTAGTCAAAGCAAAAGCAAAATACAAAATACAAACAGAGTGGGCGACTGTGCGTCAGTCGTTCAGTGGAACATCTACAATCTAAACATCACAATGTGTAAAACGCACAAACAGGATGAGAGGGATGAAAATTGTACATCTCTCTGCTCCTTGATAAAAACTCTGTTGATGTCTGACAGCACCTCAAAGTACCCCATAGGTTGTACCTGGATTTTGCAAGGAAATTTTCTTAACCTTGTACTATACACCTTATGCACATTATAGATTTACAGTATACATTGTCTACACACGATTCCTTTGTGTGGGTAATTTAATTCCCTTTGAGAAGAGCGTCTTCTTTATACTTGGTCTGAAAATCAGTCTGCCTCAGAACCAGATCAAGTCTTCTTAGATGATAACCACAAAGACAAAGGGAAACTACGGAGAACCTTTCAGAGTGTATACGGCAAAAAATCCACAAGAGTTTTACTACAGTATTATTTTATCTTACAAAATTCGTAGAAAAATATTGTAATAAAGCAAAGTTAACTGTAACATGCATATATAGTATACAGAAATATCGGACAAAGAGTTCAGCGGTTCTCTCTGACCTCTACTTTTCTAATTAAATCTGCGCATTTATCTGCATGTGTTTCAGGGTAAATTTAATTAACTATTTAGCGTTTCTATTTCCTAAAATCTTAAATCAAGCTAGAACCTCCCACGCACAATAAATCTATACAATTTCTACGAAAATCAGCTACTTAGTTTATTGTGCGTGGGAGTTAATTTTATTTTAAATTTTAAAATGTTGTTGTTGTGTAAATGAGCATGGGGGCGTTTAAATCAATTTTGAAGAAAAACTTCCACGGATTTTGTATTGCTCATTGCTCATATAGTAGGTCAAAAAAGTAGAATACGGAATACGGAGGAAAAGTCAAAATTTTGGAAACGGTGGCTATAACGCAATCCACTCTTTAATTATGAAATGTGATGGATATTGTATTACAACACAATGTGCACGCTGATTGGAAATTGTACCATAAATATTAAATCATGTTTTGACCAGGTTACAAGTTACAATGCAAACAATGGCGCACAAATAATATGCACAGTGTAAATTTTACATTGTACATACAAGAGGGGCACAAGTTGATTTACCGAGGTATTATGGATTTGATTAAATGTGTCAGGATGTTGATTTAATTCCATTTAGACTTTTGGTTTTGGCTTTAATCTAGTTTCCTTTATCCTAATTCCCGGCTTTACGTTTGCTTTTGTGAGGGGGATTGAGTGTTTCGGTTGGACGTTTTGCAAATCAAAGGGCATTTACGCAAAACCATGTATGTATGTATGTAGGCAGGCATCTCCAAACGGATTGACTGTTTTCCGTTCCTGTGCTTTGCCTATCATTTTGCTTTTGACTTTCTTCGTGTCTATGAAAAGTGCAAAACATTGAGAGATGGAGAAATTGAACGAGGACGAGATGAGTGTGTTTGTGATGATGAAAGTGATATGAGAATTAATGGAATTTGAAAATTATGGCACAGAGCATTTATAATGTTCTCATTAAATTTCCCCCGAGCTGTGTCTTGAATTCTGAAGAGACTCGCTCCGTGTACTGTTTTGCAGTCAGTCATTTTACACTTTATAGCTTTCCTCAACGCAGTTATTCTACTCTACTGTATTCTATAGGTAATATCTACTCTACCCTACTGAGCTCCACTCACCCATCCATTTATTTCATTCCATTTGCTGATCCATTATGAGACTCTGCCTGTTTTGTTTACTTGCCCCTTTGCATATGTACATCATACATCTCGAATTAATGAAAGGCGGTCCAGGACGATGACGATGGATGTGATCATCGTCATAGTAAAAATACAACTGGAATACTGGAGGATTTTGCAATATCAAGAGCTAACATTTTACATAATCCGTATAAGATGAGACTGAATTTGGAAAAGAGTGGAGAGAGGCCCACTGGTCCTTTCCTTCAACAGGGACAATGTTTGTACTACATATATTTGCCCTAATCATGCTCATAATAAACTTGCCTTACAAAAGCAGAAGCCTGACCTCAGTCAACAGACTTTGGACAGACATATTGCTCATTAAGTGCATATTAAGAGGAGCTGCATAATGCGGGCAAATATGTATCATCCGGAATAACGAATTATACAGCATCATCAACATCTTTCTTCAAGTTAGCAGCCAACACTGAGACTTGTTTACCAAACGCTATCTCAATTTTCCTTCGGGACTCTGGCCCGTTTTCATAACATCTGATGATATTTTTGAATGCAAAACATACGCAATACGTATATATCCAGCATACATTTTAAGGATACTCTTGGCTTTGAAGTGTATTGTTTACAAGTTGCAAATTACGAGCTGCAAAGAAGAAAAACATAAACAAATGTCTAAAATGGCATTTCTAGGACGAGGATAACCTTTTCGAATTTCAAATATTTGCCTTTTCTTTCCATTAATACAGAGACCTTGGGAAATTTCAAGACATTTCCCGGAACATGCCAACTATGTACAACTTTTTGTACTTTATTGGGCTAAAACTAGCGCATTTACATTTTTGTTATATTATTCTCGGAAATTACATTAAAAATTTAGAACAGTGTCGAACAAAAATAACACAAAATAAACAACTGCTTTTTTTCCTGACTGTATTACATTTTGATTCCTGCATATATTCTTGATTCTTGATGCACAACCTTAATATTTTAAACTAGTCAGAACTCTAACTTTCCCCCCCAAAAGTCAGGCTCCCAGAATCTCTCTATTGCTTTTAGTGCACAATGGAAATCATCCATATTTAATTTTGTTGATTTTTAGCAGGTTGACCGAGAATATACAAAGAAAGAGTAGAAGGAAGTAAACGTAGATAACTGCCAAACCAAAATTAGTTTGTATCGCATAGCTATGTTTTCCATCCTGGTTTAAGCACACACGACGTGTGCGTATTAAGTATGCAGATCGTACATATTTATATACACCAGAGTATTTTTGGAGGAACGGTCTAGTTAAAAGTTATCGTGATCATCATCACCATCCTCATCTCATCGTCATCGTCATGGTGCTCGTCAACACCATGCATGGAGGAGATAAACGACGCGGTTGGATTGAATTAAGACTAAGCGAGGCTCACGCCTTCCGTTCCAGGAACCTCCCGCCTCCTTTCTCTTATCGTCACGGCAAAAACTAAACTTTAACTTTTGCGACCTAATTAGATTATAGATTTATTCAGTTTGCAAAGTACGCTTTAAACACTCGGTGATTTTCGCCTGGTTTCTCTTAAATAAATTTTTGCTCGCAAATTTTTAGCCAACTGACAAGCCAAAGTTGAGGACTTGTGACTTTTTGCAGATTAATGGAGAAGAACTCTTTCCCCCCCTTCCTCCGCTTCTCCCTTTTGTTTCCTCCCTTATATGTATATATATACTTTTCCACGAAAAAGAATTATCCCATACCTCGAACAAAACAAAGAACAACTTTGGCCTAAAAAATCACAGAGTACATACTGCATACATACAGAGAGCGAGGTTGAGGAAGCCACAACTTTTCCCCGGGTGAAAACGCCGGGGAAAGTTGGAAGCCTGGAAAAATAAAATTTTGTTTCCACCTCCAATTTTTTATGCACACATCATCATCATCATCATCATACATATATTATACAATAAATAAGCCGGAGAAATATTCATATTCACTTTCGCTTTCTCCGACATATTTTGCTGGAGGAAATCCGATGGAGTACATTTTACATTTTACTTGGTCCCATTCCATACTGTACTAAAGTATACCATACCATACCATGCCATATTATTCCGTTGCTTGACTTGAATTTTCTCAGTTTGTTCCGAGCTCTGGCTTTTTCTTTAATACGATGATGATCCTACAACATAAACATGATTCTTGTTCGTCTTCTGCTTCTATTCTTGTTCTTGATGTGCTACTACTGCTGCTGCCGCTGTTTGCTGTTTTGTTGTGGTAGACAAACATTTTTCACATGTACATTGTACATGCATTACCGTTCCCAACTCGGGCGGAATGAACGAAATAAATGCTGGTGGCAGAGAGACACGGGAAAACACGGAAAACTAACTGGGCCTTTGTATGTATGTATACATTATGTTTATAGGACATCTTTCAAATTCCAAGGAACATATGAAGATTTGAGCATGGCAAAAATAAGGAAGGCGTAAGAAAAAGCTGGAGAGAAGATGAAAGGAGAAGGAATAAGAATAAAGTCATTTTCTATAAAGCTTTCTTTCTCATTCTTCATCTTCAAAGGAGAGGCTTGTGCTTCTCTTTATCTCGGCCTGTTGTATGTATATGTATACAAATATGTAGAATGTGCACATTTGTATAAATTCTGTATAAAAAATCGTCTGGCTTCCCTCCTCACTTTCACGTTCACGTTTACGTTTGCATTCCCTTTCACTTTTCCTTTTATCTTCCTGGGTTTGTTTTACACGCATGTAAAGTCAGCCGTGTACGATAACCAGTCGTATGTATGTATGAAAAATAAGGACAATGGACTTGGTCCGTGGCAAGCGAAAAAAGGCGGAAGGAAAAAGAAGTCATAAATAGCGATGAAGGAAACTCCCGTTAGCTAATACAATTATTCATTGGACAACCTCGTCCATGTATGCTAAATGCAGATGGTATAGTCTGTGGGCAAAATATGTGCCAGACACATGGACACAAACGTTTACGTCACGATATATGTGCGAAATCCAAATGCACATAGAATTGCAGTAGTTTTGGTCATCATCATTATTGTACGTAAAAGGTTCCTATTTTATTATTGTTTGGCAAATATATATATTCACCTGGACCTAAAAAAAATCACAGTAGCAGTAATTTCAATTTTAACAAGAATTGCAGAATTTTTTTTTGCAACGACAAAAACTGAGGTTGTGAAAACTAAATGAGAAAGTAAGTTTAACTATACACAGTGAGCTAAAGGTTAAAGGCAGTTAGAGGTTGAGCTAGCGTATAGCAAGTCGTAAATAAATTCCACCTTTCCCCTTTTTCTCCGGTATGCTAATAGATGGCCCAGACACAGAAAGAAAATACGTTATTTATTTGTCGTTCTCGAGCATATAAAAATATGTACGCACATTATGGTAAATGGAGGAGAAGAGCTGCCGTTCAGAATCCAATCTCATGGAAAAAATGTAGGGAAATCGGATCAAAACTGAAAACTTTTCTCTTATCGGGACCTTTTCCTTTTCCTTGCCGGATCTAACAATCCAAGTTTTTCTATCACGTTTTATGCATATTTTTCTCATATTGACGTCAACGTTGGTGTTGGTGGAGGTGAGAAATTTGGATGCAAGTTGGAGAAGGCGTGTTGGTTGGAATTATTCGTACAAGTTTTTGTCGAAAAAAATTCGTTTGTACTCCTATTTTTGAGAGTTTGCGTCCTGACTTTTGATATTTCCATGCTGAGGCTGAGGTGACTACTGATGACTGATGACGGATAAAAAATGGACGTGCTGCCCTGAATTCGTCATCAGTATGTATCGGAAAACATTTTCAATAAATAATGTTGATCGCTGCTGTGTATATTAAACGATCAAAATATTTAATATTTTTTAAACGAATCAGCAATTCCTTTTATCCAGTACTTTATGGCTGTACACACGTATTCGATATTTTGGCTCATAAATAATTCATGAACGATCCTGGCAATTTTCGGTGTAGGTGCCGCCAAATTTGCATGTAGCTGATGAATAGCTTATGAAAATTATTAATTTGCTAACTGCTAAATATTTAATATGAAAATCCTTTTTTTCGTAGTACGCTTTGGGAACAGTCAAATTAAACAGCCGACTCCGTTTTTTATTTTCTCAAACTAAAACTTATCGGTTCATATTTTGAAGATTAATTTTAAAGAAAAGCGACCCAATTTTAGGCATATATTTGTATGTGCGTAGGTGAGCAGCAAGCAGGGTGGAGTACTTGGCAAATGTGCGTAAGCCTTTTCAAAGCTGGCAGAAATAATGGGTGAGATAAAAGAAGCACTTGTTTCTCTCCGCTTCTCTCACTACATAGATCAGCTTGGATTTTTCCTTTTTGAGAAAGCAAGCTACATACATTTCTGGTATAAAACATAATTTTGCATAATACAATATAATCTAATGGGCTGCACACACAAGTTATGGGCCGAAGGTACCATATTTTACGTTTCATTGCTCTACTTCTATAGTGCTCAAAACCGAAACATTTTCTCGTTTTGCTTTGCTTGTTTGGTTTGGAACCGAAAATTTGGTACGGTTCCCAAAATTTTTTCGACCGGGGAGAAAACCAAGTTAAAATTTTAGGATTTTTGATGTTTTATACTTGACTTAAGTAATATTGTATTGTTTGACCCCTCTGATCTAAAATTGTCACAAAATTTTAACCAAAAGGTCGTTTGAACAGATGCGTTTTTTCAAAATATTTGGGTACATGTAAAACTTTCAGGTTATAGATTGCCGTTGGTTTGGTTTCGAACTTTTACTTTTCTACTCCAACCTGGTAGTTTACTACAGCAGTTGGATGCTTGATTTACCGTTCTTTTCCCTCTTTGGGCCGGTTTTTTCTACCCTCTGGTTAAATCCCTAAATTTGTGTGGAGCATTACTATGTGTATGTCTATGTGCTTTTGGATTCTGAACAGTGGCAACATATGAGGGGCATTGAGGGAGAGCCACAGTCTCCTTCTTTGCTTTAACGTTGCTTTCCTAGCTTTCTCTTTCATTCCCCCTTACATTCACTTTCCCTCGTAGATCTCATCCCTATCCCCCATTCACAGTCACATTTTGATTTGCATTCAACCATTGAAAATTGCACAGAAAGTCTTCGTATAAAGTATTCTATAAAAGAAGGCAAGGAGCGAAAGCCGAATGTGCGATAGACCTAGAAATGGAATCGAGGAATGGGTCCAAACAGAGCCGAGTTTGTGAAGCTGTCTGGGAGTGCACGCAGTTAGTCAATGCTGCTGAATGCATGCATTCCAGTGAGTCCAGTGAGCCAGACAAGTCCGGCGAGACTTGACTTGACGGCCAAAATAAACCATCACAATATTTACCCCGCCACAAGCTCAACTTTGACGCGGAGCTTTGAGTTTGAGTTTGGTGGTCGATCAGCCGAAGTACGTATGTAACACGGATATAGTGTATGTAGAGTGTAAAGAGGTATAAGTATAAGTGATGCACTTTATTCTCTCTGGTTACATTTATGAATATTAAAAAAGAAGGGGGTAAAGCCTGGATTTACCAAAGCCATCCCTATGGTCATTGCATTGAAGCACTGAAGCATCGAAACATCTACGCCTATACATTATACATATTTATTATGTGTATCCCCTTCCATTTTTGCAATATTTTTCCGCACGTCATAATACATAATATTTATACTGCATACAGTCGAGTAGACGGAAAAATATTTTTGAAAGCTGGAAAAATATTGGAGAAAGCATCTGTGACGTAGCAACTTGAAAGTGGAAAACGAGGTAGCAAATTCAAAATTCAAATATTCTAGATTTCTCTTCACGAGCTCGTGCATACGTAAAATGTACCAATAACTCATTTCATAGAAAAAAATATTTATCGCGCCTAAAAAGAAAAAGTCAATACAAAAAAACGCCAGAATTTTTTTACTTAAAATGTTACGACCACATTTCATAGAATATGTAAAAAGGGACAAAAAACATGTCTTTTAACTTTAACTGTACACTGTACACGGTACGTACACATTTGCATGCACGTGAGGTTTTAGTGCAATGTTTATAATACGATATGTATAACCCTGCGTGTCACCACAAGATTTCCTTTTGACCCTTCCTCTTACTTTTTATTCAAGCAAAGTCAGAGCACAAGAACTTTCCAATGAACGTATTTTGTGTTTTGTACATAATGCATTGAAATGGATCTTGTATCGGATATTGGTCTATTCATCCAATGTTTTGTTCCACGTTGACTGCTTCAACAACTCATGCCTCGAGAAAAGTGGTTTCTTTGATTCTTGGGTCGTGTGGTCGCAGGAAACTTTTCAAGTGAATCAACACTTGACAACAAAAACTTGTAAGAAGAACAAGTCAATGGAAATATGAAAATGAAGGAACACGAGTCACTCAAGTCAAAGTAAAAGAAAAGTAACCGTAAAAGCACGCAGACAGAGAGAAAAGGCTCCTTTTCTTTCTCCATTTATTTAGTTTTGGGCTGCATACAGTCAAATTATATAATGCTAATAATAAGTGTACAGACGACTATACGATGCGTTTTCTTTGTGATACGCGTTCTTTTCTACTTGTACTTTTGTATGTACAGTGCGTACCACTGCATTGTCAAACTCCCTCGTATAATTTCGAGTGCATACATTCAGATATGTACATGATGTTCGTAACGACGAGGAAAAAGTTTGACTACCAAACAGCTAAAGTTGAGGAGCTGGACAACGGGAGATAGTTGGAATGAAGAAAATCCGCGCATCATAAACTCAAGGACGAGACGAGGAAGGCGGAAGAGGAAAAAACGAAACGGCAACAAACGAGCCAAGACTTTATGACCACTTTGTACATGCACATACATACAAAATACGTGCATATAAAGTAGGAAACGAGAAAGGCGGGCAACCCAAAAGAGAACGGGAAAATGGATGCACGGAAAATATAAGTACGTACGTATACAATACACTCTCCATGACTACATGGCTTATTAATTACTTTCGTCCCTCAGCCACTTTCACTTTTACTTCCACGTTTACTTTGGTTTTGGGTTTTGTTTAGATTTTGACTCTGGATCGCTTTTCATCTTTTATTTCTGACAGACACAGGGTGGAAAATCGATGCGGAAAAATAAAACAAGTTTGTCCCTCAAACTTTTGCTTCCTCATTTCTCAAGTGTCCTCATCATCTTCATCCTTGTCCACGTGCCCTCAACTTTTTTGCCTGCGTAATTTCATCAAGTAGATTATAAAATGGACGAGTGCATAAACTTTTGAGACCTTTAGCATGCAAAGAATTTGTGTGTGTAGTGTTTTGCTGTTCCCTTGGATTTGATGCGAAACTGAGGCATTAATTTTAATTTTAATCAAATTGTTGAAGAGATAAATATATATGTACATATAACTAGATACTTGTATTACTTTTAGAGTATCTTTTTCAGCATCATCTTGTGTAGGATGTTTGCATGGAAAGAAAAATTTATGAATGGAAGTAGAAAATCGGCGTAAAATACATGTACAACTCAAAGGGAATGGACAATGTTGCCTTGACTTTGACTTTTACAATGTTTCTTACTCGGAGCGGAGCGAGAGAAAGGGCAGGAAAGAGAGAAAAGTGAAAGCAGAAGAAAGTGCAAGTGAAAGTGAAAGGAAAAGCAGGAGGAGAGATAGAAAGAAAAAAGTTGTACTGCCAAATTGGAAATAACAAGTCACAACTCTTGTAGATTGTCTCCATCCGTTTATGTCCAAGTCCAAGATGTGGGAAAAGGCAAAGTAAAAGAGTAAAAACCCAAAAGGAGTTTTCCTTTCCCTCTCCGGCAGTTTCCCTCCCTCCATCCACATGCTACGTTTGTATGTACAAGCAGACAAGGACTCTCGCCGCTTTTTGTCTCCTCTTGTCCTCTCCTTTTTTTCTCGTACTATTTCTTTTCTGCCTCCGCTTGGACTCGGCATGATTTTTCATGCGGTCCTTGCTTTGCAACCACTGCAAGCAAAAGCAAAAGCAGCCAAGCAACCAAGCTTATCCAAGCCAAGCCATTTTGAGATTTTCTCAAGAGGATCCTCAAACTGTTTATGTCTCCACTCTGCTCTCTGCTCTGGTCTGGTCTATGTATGTAGTCTGCTTGCTACTACATCCCTCCCTTCCATTTCTATTTACTCCCCTTTTGGTCTTTTTTATACTTGTGGACAATAATACAGAGACAGTTTTTACTGTTATTATTAGTGTTAGGTTTATGTCTACGATTATTACTATTATCACGGTTATGATTATGTATTTGCAAGTTGAGTTGAGTCGAGAGGCTAATGCTTTGCCCACATCAAAAATAAAACTTGTCATTATTGTCACGAAAGCCTTTCCCTTACATTTCTTATAGGAATTGTTTAAAGAAACAAAAAGTCAGGAAAAAAAATTTCCTTTTGAGTATACGATCTTGATCATTTTTTAAATTTTACTTTACATCGTGCACAGTTCATAAAAAGTCAGCAGGCAGCAGGAATTCCAGTTAAATATGTACTGACTTCAACCCTTTGTGATTCACCTGAAATTTTACCACCGTCTTTGTTTGAGTTCATTGGCTGAGTTTATTGATTTTCGGTAAGTATTGTACGGCAAGTTTTTGTGACCCGGTGAAAAATCACGCTATTTATTCAGAGCTGTCTAAAAATTTGTTTTTTTACCGGGGTGAAAAAGTGTGAAGCGTCAGTCTTCATTCAGAAGTTGAAAAAATGCATTGTTAAGCAAGCTTTAACTATTAGTTGTGTATGTATTTATGTATATCTATTTGCACCATAAAAATGACTTTCTCCTTGGTTTTTTGCGCAGTTTTACCTGTGAGAAGGCTCACGAGGCAGACACTGAGAAGGTAGAAGGTTCATTGAGGGAAAGAAAAATGAGAGAAAGCGAGAGACAGAGAGAAAAAGGAGCCACGCCCGAATAACTCTTCTGATTATCATGATTGATGGCAATAGAGGATTTTCCTCTCTCTCTCTCTCTCTCTCTCTCTCTCTGTTTCTCTCTATAAATTGCATTAGAACAGGGAGCAAGCTTATAATGTTCTCTGTTCTCCGTCTCTGGACTTTGCTCGTTATGTATTTTGTGTATGTATGTCTGTTTGTTGAAATAAACTCAAGTCAACCATAAAGACACTCAAAGGAGAAAGTTCATCTCTACCTATTTCCACAAACTAAAAGATAGACAGAGTACACATTACACATATGCATGCATGTGTGTGACTACACATAATATAATACAATACTCTTGTACATATAAATATCCACATCCACACCGCACTCTCCAATTCAAACAGGCTAAATGTGTGTGAACAAATATCCGCCGTGTCTATCCTCAAAAAACTAAACTCAGTTTGGAGATACTTTTGTGTCATAGAACTGTTCGTTGGCCAGGGAGCCAACGCCCAATACTAAATAAACTAAACAGAAAAAAATATAGAGAAAGGGGAGAATGGAAACTCGGTTCAACTTTTAACTTTCCCCACTCAACCACTATACAAAATATAGTGTATTATGGAGAGAAAGGCGCACATTAAACTCCATGTCCTTGAGGTGGTTCATCGTTCGGGGAGAACGTGGGAGAAAATTCGGTTGGAAATTCCCGTCTTTGTAGATACAGAAACCGGGACAGAGACAGAAGACAGACAACCAAACTAAACTAAACTGTCCACACAAACGAAAGTACAATCTATGTATATCAATATCAACGGCAATGAAACGACAAGGACAGCGACAACAAGGGAGTGACAGAATGAATGAATGAATGAGCTCAAACAATGAGGCCAAAACGAAACTTGAGGTATAAAAACTGCGACGACAGGCAATGAGAACTGACAACGCTCCTTTCTCTTAGAATTTTTAACCAGCTGCAAAATAAAAATAAAAATAGTGGCAGTCGTCGGCACTCCATAAACTTTTCCTTTACCTCCAGACTTTCCCTGCCAGATGAAATTGAGGTGAACAAAGGGAAAGTTGGAATAAAAGTGAAAATGAATATGAAAATGTATGTACAATATACGATATTTACATGGAAACTAAAATTAAAGACAGTAAGAGCAAGTGAGACAAAACAGGACAGACCAGGACAAGGGAATTTTACCTGGTCCCAAAGTTAAAGTTAATGCCGTCAAAGCCTCAAGAAACACTTTGATAATCGAGCCCGAGTTCTAATTGTCATTTGCAACTTTACTCTACAAAATTTCTGGGCTAACTGCCGCCAGCCGCAATGACTACGACAACGATAATGACAATGACAGCGACAATTTTAACAATTAAAACGTGTTGACACCCTGCCCACAGCAACAACGACGACGACGGAAGAAGATAAAGAAGACTGCGGAATTTACGCAACTATTTTTTGCACAACTTTTTGAACTTTATTAGGACTGTCTGCCTGTCTGCTCTGTGGCCCAAGTTTAACTTTGTTAGTATGTACGGATGTACTACGTCTAAAAATTTGGATTTAGGTCTGTGGTCTATGAATGTCAGCTGCTGTTAAAAAGTTGACAAATAAAATGCCTTTATAAAGAGGCAAATTTTTATGGCAACTGTTTTTTTCTGGGAAACGGTCAGAATCAATTTTTCATGTAGTAGAATCATTTGACGCTACATCCTTATTGAAGGACTCCTTTTTGGGTTACCTGCATGTAACCTTGCATATCTACGCTTTTGATGAAATTATGAGATTGAATTAAATTGACTTGGAGCTCTTGAACTGAACTGAGCAACTGAGTGAATTGAGTTTCAAAGTGAAAGCAAGGGAGATTAAATTGAAAATGAAGAGTTTCCTCCAAATTTGACGAGAAGGATCTGACGTTCTCTGTTTCGTTCCCTTTGACCCCTTTAGAATTTAATCGGGGTGTATATACTAATTGCAGATTCCAAATTTTTGTAATGAATAGGCCACAAAAGTAGGGCACAACTCTTCGACGGGAGGAGAAACAAGAGCAGTATATCAGTATAAGAACAGTAGGGCAAACGATACGATATATAATATGATATGATGTATTAAAATCTCTCTTTCCCCTGTAAATCCAGGTCTATAGGAATATGGGGCAAAAGTATTATGGAATGTGAAGTGTATATGATATAATATGGTAATTTGCTTCTCCGTCTTTGAAAAAGACGACTAACTAGAATGATGGCGACTTGCCTTCATCTTTCCCTTTGCCTTTTTGCCTTCCCTTTTAAAGATTTGATATTTTGAGCAATTTTCTACTAAAGCAGAAGATGAAGATGAAGGAGGAGCAGGAGGAGACTGAGAACTGAGAATGAAAAGGAGAATATGTGTAAGCCCCATAAAAGTATGTAGGTGCAAGTCAAAGGATAAAACTAATCTGAAGAAGGAAAAGTTTGAATTTTGAATTAAGGTGAAGTTTCTCCTGAGATTCCCGAGTCAGGTTTCGACTCAGGTTAGTGTGGCCCACAGTCCAAGTTGGGATTGAAGACAAGACTCAAGTTGACTCGGCTCAACTCTAAACTCCCAGCCCAGCTCAGCTCAACCCTCAGTTTAGTTATGTGTATGTATGTACGTATGTATACTTTCTTCGCTTTTTCTCTTCTTGGCCGTGTAACTCGTCGACATTTCCTGTCTCCACATTCTTTCGGGCGACCTCTCCCCTTTCACTTTCACTTATTGCACACTTTACAGTAATTTTCAAGCTCAATCTTTCTCTCGTCTTCTTATTCTTCACCGAATGTGAATGTGGCCAGAGAATGCAGAAAAGGAGGATAGACTGAGAAAAGAAAACGACTCCAAATTTGGGCCTTGTACAAAATAGAAACGGAAAAAGAAGAAGGGAGAAGGAGGTTAATGTAGCGGCCGTACAAATTTTTCTCAGGGCTCCTTCATGAGGAGTCTGACTGACTGTAATTTGTGTGGATTTTCCATTTCCCCACAGAGAAAGGTTAGAAATGTCCTCACTCAGTTTAGAAAGTCAAGGAGAAAAAGACGAAGCCAACTTTGCTGAGAATAGACCATCTTTTTGCATACATTACCCAATACATTCATTCATTCCCTGTGCAGCTACAAATATATCTGTACATTCAACCTACCTACCCAATCCACGAAGGAAAAACACATATGCATAATACATGATCCAAAAAGGATAAATAAATTGCGGGTTGGCTAAATACAAATCGACAACACGTTGAAAAATATCGCGTTTTTTACAGGTTCATAAAATTTCTTGTTGTCTCAAATAGTGTGTAATTTTAAATTCAACATTTTTTAAATTTTCAGCCAAAAATTTTAGAAAAATGCGCACACAAAAAATTAAACAAAAAAACACAAGAGCTTACCAAACGGATTTTGTCGATACACAAAATAGCTGTTGGGAACTCCTCGATTATTCAAATGGGCACATAGAGAGATTGAGTAAAAAAGGGTGGTGGTGAAAATCAGGAGATAAAATTGAAAAAGTGAAAAACCGAGTCCACATTTGCCCCAAACTTTTCCAGGACAGTTGGGAAAAGGCCGCGTGCAACTAGTCACCATTGTCCTATATTTTATCTTTTAAAATACACTATAGATAAATACACTGTATGCATTTATGTATATACTAATGGAAACAATGGAGGAAGTGAAGGGTAGAGTCTGTTCTGTTCCTCCCTTTTCTAGTCCTGTTCTGGTTCAGGTTCAGATTCCGATTCTGACGGTGATTGTAATCAGTTGTTGATAATGATGATCCTCTTGAGGACCTTCGTTATGTACTCATATTTTTCCTTTTTCTTTCCTCACGGCTCTCTCCACCATTCACCATTCACTATCCACCACTCTCCACTCGTTTCATTCTTGTCGTCCCCTCGCTGCCTCCTTTCACTGTGGACTCGAGGCAAGGCGAGACGAGGCGAGGCGAGGCAATTCAACTCAAGTCAAGTCAAGTTGACTTTCGTTAGGGAGGCAGGGGCTGCTGCGAGATAGGATTTGAAAAGTTGTAATTGTAATTGTCTAGATAAAACTGTTGCAAACTGGGAGGAGGAGGCACAAGAGGGATATATACATGGGAAAGTTTTTCTTTCTCTTTATATTATGTACTTGGACGCTGTAAATTCGCGTAGTAAGTTCTACTTGCTCTGGCTTAAAAGGCAAGGAGGAGATGGGAGTGGGAGTGGGAGTGGGATGGCGAGCGAGTGAGGAGTTGAAGTTGGAAGATGAGGAGAGATCCTAAATTTCCATGACATGACAAATGACAAAGTCATGGAAGGCCACACAACACACAGAATACACTCTTTTCTTGCTCTTCTTTGTCTTCTTTTATTCCTCCTGCCTGCTTTTCAACGTTCACTATGTGCTATGTGTGTAGAGAAAGGCAGCAAAACTGGGCAAGGCAAGTATCTAGTTGAGAGTTTCAGCTTGGGAAAGGAAAAGACGACGACGAGGACCAAGACAC
Organism: Sminthurinus bimaculatus; assembly: GCA_034698285.1. Taxonomy (NCBI): domain Eukaryota; kingdom Metazoa; phylum Arthropoda; class Collembola; order Symphypleona; family Katiannidae; genus Sminthurinus; species Sminthurinus bimaculatus. The sequence goes on from JAQIVE010001227.1 coordinate 19,219, forward strand.
TAGATAAATCAGCTTGTGAGTCCTTCTCCCGCTTTGTGTACGAATTTCGTCTTTTCTTTTCTCATTCCCATTCTTATTCGTATTCGTATTCTTATGCTTATTCTTTGGTTGGTCCCTCCTTCTTCATTTCCTTTCTCCTTCCTAAATCCTTTTTAGCTGGAGATTTCCCGCTCTCTCCCCCTCTTTCTCTGTATGTTCTATCTTTGCATATGTCACAATAATTCACTGGACAAAATCTTGTCAAACGTTTTGCCCGCTCTTTCTTCAGCCCAAGTCCAAGTCCGACTCCAAGTGCAAGTCCAAGTCCAAGTCGAATCCTCCTTCCTACTTGCTCCTTTCTCTCTCACATCCACATGTCCTCCTCGTCCTCCACAAGGAAGGAGCGAAGAATGAAGATACAACAATAATCAGGGACAGCTTCAACTTGAAACTTGGGAGAAATTCGCTCTAGTTCCCAACTGAACTCTCTTTCCCTGCTCCAATTGTACATTTACAAAAATGGGGAGCGTGCAGTGCATAATATATATAAAAACTTTATACATGTGTGGATGTGTGTATCGTGTATGTTCGTTCCTTGTCCAACTGACTCAATTCTTTTCTTATTCTTTATTCCACGTATGTATGTATATATTTCTTATTTTACTTTCTTTCTGTTTTGGCTGCTGGGCCCTTGAGTTGACTTGCCTTGACTTTTCTTTTTTTGTTCCTGGTCGTGTTTTTGTCCTTGTTCTGCTCTCGAGTCAGCTTTTCATTTCATTTCGTACGATTCCCTTTTACTTAAATACATACGTGCATGTATTTGTATGTATGTGCATGGAGCATGTGGAAAACTCTTGGTCACATTCACTTTCATCACGTTCACCACCCCCACTTTCAATTCAACTCACAATCTCAGCCTTCGCTCGTCCGTTGGCTTTCACTTGAAGACTTGTCTTCATCTGTGTGTATAATGTATAACTGTATGTACTATGTATGTACATTCCACGGCTTTTTTCATGCCTTTTGGTCTTTTTTCTACGTGCATAGTTGTCGTCATCACCCTTTGCTGAGAAATTTTATTTATATGTACATATATATGCCACAAACGTAGAAACTGTCCTCAAAAGAAGTTCTTTGGAGATTTCAAATGCACCAGTTTATCTGTTGCAGTTGTGGTAACTTTAATTTGATTGTCAATTAACGGCTGCTCCACTTTTTGAGCTTTTCAAAAACAATTGCAATTTCCCAACTTTGCGAAAAAATGCAGTTCCTCAGAATTCTGCAAAGACTCGCAAATTAAATTAAAGTCGACTCAAAAAGTAAACTAAAATAATTATTACATAGCTGTAGACATTTAAGTAGTTAACTCAATCGGTTATTTAGTAAGGAGGCGGACGGACTGTGACTTTTCATAAATGTACAAATTTGCATTTGCTCAGCAGGCCAAATTATGTCCCTGATTAATGTGCGGCAGTTTAGTGTGGTGGTGGTGGTATAGTGGTTGTGTAGTGTGATGTATAGTGAAGCCTGGTCTGGTCTGGTCTGGTCTGGTGTGTGGTGGGACTTTGTACATACATAATAAATAAGCGGCTGGGAGATGAAGTATTTACGCACTAATTGAACTGACTAATTAATAGAGCCAATTAAACAGTTTAGTTGTGGGTGGTTCTTTGGGCCATTAACTAATTTCTTGCTGACGCTCTTCCTGTCCCACATTTTACATGTACGATATACATGGTAGTTAATTCTTCTATGCGCTTTAATCTTAAAGCCAAAATCTAAACTAGTGATGAATCTCTTAAATGTATGTAGGCGAGGAATAAAAGACAGGCCCTTTCATTGCACTTTCTATGCATTATAAATTATAAATGTATACATAAATATACATATATAATGTATATGTACTTTTAACTGGAACTCTGGTTAGAAAATTCAAATTGACAAAGTCTAAATGCTGTGAAGGAGTTCACACATGCAGAAATATCTGTGAAAAGTAGGATGTGGATGCGGAACGCAATCCATGCAAAATTTTCCCCACATGACTGTACACTGTACACTGTACATAAACTCTCTTTTCTGAACTGATAAAATGAGTGGGCCGGGAAAACTAAAACTAACGCTAACACTAAAACCAAAACTAGGACCGAATGCACATATAGAAGATGGAAAAGGGGACGCCGAATAAGGGAGAAGCTGCACAAGAGAGAGAGAGAGAGAAACAGAGAGAGATGGAGAACTGGGACTCATATATGAAAATGTCGACGAGGAGGAGAGAAATAATAAAATACTGGCCCATTAAATCAGCATAAGAATAAAGCAATTATTTTAATGCAGGCCAAACTCCCATCCTCACACACATTCGCATTCGCATTCACATTTGCCTCCACGTTCAATGTTCACCCACTCCCACAGTCTCTCTCATTCTCTCTCTCTCTCTCTCTCTTTTCCAGCAAAATTGTAGGGAGAGCAGCCGCCTTTCAAGTTTTAATACCATGAAAGTTCTCCGTCCTCCGCCTCCCTCCACACTTTACATTCATATTTCAGCAACAATTTACCCCGTGCAAAAAACTGGATCCACGAGGTCACTTTCACTTTTAAAGAATCCTCAGAGTCCAAACTTTTTTGTCAACCTTCGATCTGCTCACTTTTGCATTATTGTGCAAAATTTAGGGAACAGCACAAACAGGATTTTAAAACCACAAAATGACGACAAAATATTAACTTAAATTCACTTTTCCTCCAAAAACGGACGTGAAAGCACCAATTCTGTCGCAGCCAGAGCCGACAAGTAGATTGAAAGTTGGAGGTAAACAGACAGCACTAAACAATTCACCGGTTGGTTGGTCGGCTGGGTCTGAGCACTCAAGCTCAAGTGAAGTCGTCGTTTTGAAATCCTCTCTTGAGAGCATGCACAATGCACAAGATACAAGATGCGAATAAGAAGAGAAATGTTAGATACAAGACGAGGGAAAAGAATTATTCGGATTCTTATTACACACAAAAAGGCTGGCAGATGGATAGCGCACCTATGTGTTTATAGATGTACCGTTATCCTATATCATCTTTGTATACAGATATAATGTGTTGCATGACAAGATATAATCTGCTCGTATCGTACATAATATTCTGTAAACAGCTCAGTTTGGTTTTTTTTCTAAAGGCGCTTCTTACCGTTGGTTTTTATTTGCATTTGAGCGGCTGCCACTGCCGCCAATGTGTGGATGTGTGTGTGTGTTTTTTCGGGATACGATTACACATGTGTAAAGGAGATATAAAAAGACTGATGGCTGATGGGCTTCCTTTATTTACAATGTGTATGTATTATGTATACTTATACGCATGTATGCATGTATTTGTATTTGGATCTCATCTTGTGTGATGTGATGGTGGATTGGATACGTAATACGGGATCGTAATGGGATATGATCATCATCCTGATGATCACGATGATGTTCCTCCTCTTGCAACAGCCACAAATACAAACTACAACTACAGCTATAGCTTTGACTTTGACTGCATACACTATGCAAGTATGTATGTATGTACTGAAAAGATAGTTCAGCTCCCATGCCTAGGTATAGTTATCTTGCCATTATTTCATTGTGGCAGGCAAAAAACTTCAAATTCAAGAGGCAGCACACGTACATCGTACATGTACCTACTACTTGATGATCATTCTTCTTTTTCTTTTTCCGCTTCCACATCTTCTTCTGGTTCTCCTTCTAAGACTGTAAACACTACATAAAGTCTTTTGGTTTTCGTCTCCAGTTGAGCTGAGTTCAAGCTAAAAATATAAGAACGTTGAATATCTTACATCGCCATGGAATGGAATGGATCGTCTTCTCATTCTCTTTCTTCTATTCTCTTGACTACTCTGCCATCGATGAGTACTAAACAACTTAACTGGTGTTTTATCGCCCTGAATTACATACTTTTATAATGCCTATGAATTTATTAAGCGTCCCTATACATACTCAGATAAAGTAGGTATATGCATAATTATTATTATTATCATGAAAGGCAGTTGCTTCTCCATTCCTCCACTCATTCTATTCTTATTTTTATGATATTCCAACATACTCTTTTCTTTATACCGTCATAATTCTTTCCCCAACTTTCCTTAAATTAGCGAGAGTGAAAGTCATAATGCTATCACTTGTTTAATTGTACCAGGCAGCCGCTCCACACTTTTATCTGTAATTTCGGGATGAGTTATGACCAATTTAAATTTTGATGGTGTAATTTATTCGCCATGCTTAACGTAATACGCAAAACTATCTACTTAATTTTTTTTATTTAAATTGCCACTCTATAGAAAGAGGTAGAATATATAAATATAATTTTATAATTAAACCACATTTGGAAATGATTTTGACGGGGAATTTGTTACAAGTGTCTAGTTATGCGTAAAAAATACGGTAGAATTTTGAGTAAATAATCTGCACGTGCGAGACAAAAAGTCTAAAAAAATTCCTCAATGTATGTAAATTGACATTCCCCTGGATTTGGTGTAGTAATACTCGAATCTAAATTGTTTGTTTTGATGCGTGTGCGTGTGTGTGTTTGTGTGTGAGGATTGATATGAAAATTCCACTAATCCTTGTCGCGCCCAAACATTTTACAGTCAAGCACACAGACAAACAGAGGAGATGACACGCTCAGGATAATACAGAGACACGATACTTTATCAGCCAAAGAAGGAAGGAAGGAAGAAAGAAAGAACGAAAGAAAAAGGAAACCGCATCAAACTGAACCGAACCAACCGCACATGACAATCCACAGTCTATTCATCTCCCGTGTTTTCCTTTTGGGTCTGCTGGATTTAACGCTGCACTTTAGTGAGCCATCCTTATACATATTACTTTGTCATTTAATTCTATACTATACAAAAAGAAAAGAAGTGCGATATATGTAGAACCATGGGCAGAAAACGGGAGATTGGAGGAAAATAAGAAGGGAATGACAAATTCCCAGACTTCTTCCTTCGTATATTTATGTACATATTCTTATTTGGTATTTGGTATCGCTGCTGTTCTTGTTCTTCAGTCAGTCTGTCACTCGCTCCGTCTGTCCGTCTGTTTGTCTTTGGTGTGATAACATTTGGATTTGGATTCCGATTCTCTAGATTTTTGTCTGGATCTGGATTCATCCTCATCCTCATCCAGAAGTGACGAAAATCCGTGGAAAAGCTCACCCAGAGAGAAATTCAGAGTAAATGCACTGATTTTCCTTGTCTACACACACTAAACCAAGAGAAAAACTAAAGCAAATGTAAAGGCACTCCTTCACTCATTCCTTGGTTCGTTCATCTAATGGGTGAGTAGTTTAAATTTAGACGATGAACAAAAAAGCATTGTCTTTGTCCCTACTTCTTCTTCTTCTACTTTTGGCTGTCTTTACATTTGTGCGTAATAGAAGACAGACAGACAGAGAGAGAGACAGAGACAGAATGACTGCACGGGAAGTTTCTACATTCAAAAAGCTGGAGATTCCTCCAGATTTCATTTCATTCCATTTGAGAGATGAGCGAGAGCGATTGCGATTGCCAGCAGAGCTGGAGAGAAATGACTCTTCTCCTCACACACACACACACACACACATACAAAAACACGCACACACTTATACACTAATGAGCTCGAGTCTTTGTTCTTTATATCAGGCTTTTCCCTCGCTCCTTCATCTTCCACAGTGAGTTGAGTTATGTACGAAAATGAAAATGAAATGACATGAAATGTTGGCTGGCTGGCTGGCTGGTTAGTTGGTTGGTTGGTTGGTTGGGTGGCTGGTGTGCGGCTGGAGTCAAAAAGTCATTTGTCATTTGACTCGTCACTTTACTCGTCATCCCCGATTCCTTACTTGACGTTCAACTATGTATTTTGCTTCTACTCTTGCCCTTACGTTTGCTTTTGTCTCCAGACTTCCAGCTTTACAAAGCACAGCTCTAGTCTCGCCATTAAACGTGCCCAACTTTCCTCAATCATTTAATTAGTTTCAATTACACATCGGCCGCAGGACTATTTTCTCCTAATGTTTTCAACTGTCCTCTGTTTCTTCTCCCTGAAGAAAATGAACAAGGGAGCAAAATTGTATTTATGCAAATGTCCGGCATAATTGATTTTTCAGAGAAAAGCAATTTATATACAAAAATTCTTTTTTTGGGTTTTCGACATTCATTAAAAGTTTGCTAAAATAGTGTGAAAAAATTGACGAGAGTTTGTAAAACAAAAGGATTAAAAATCATCTTTATATTCTATGGCTGCAGAGAAGTTGAAACCTTGTCTTTGTACGAGTATATACATCGAGTTTGAGGTGGAGAAAAACTAGCTGGAGTATTTTCCAGAGACAGAAGAGGGATTTTTATTAAAATAACAAGAAGAAACGGGAGCATTTTTCGAATTCCTTGGGCTTGTCTGGAACTGTTTGTTCAGTGTTCCATGTTCCCCGTGCAGGCGAGAAGAGACATGAGACAATTTGGGAAAAAAGAAGCAGAACAAGTGAAGAGCAAGTGAAGAATCTTATGATGATAATGATTATAACCATTCCATTTGTGTAACTTCCGCTCCATGAAACGAACAAAGGAGAAGACGTATGTAAAGGCAGAAGAATGAGGAGAGAGGAAGCTTCTGAATGTTTTTAAATCGTTTTGAAATAGAAAATGGATACATACTCAAATGGGGAGGAAAGGGGAGAGGAGAGGATGAGATTTTTTGCCTTTGTCACTGTCGAGTTCTTGGTCTTACAGTCTCTTGACTTGTTTTTTGTTAAAATCTAAAAGAGGCGATTATGTTAATTATACGATCGTTCTCGGTTCGATTAACTCAAGGAAATGGCCTTGGTCGTTGGTGCTTTTTTGCAGTTTCTTTCCTTCTCGACTTGGCTTGAATAAGCTCAAGTCAAGCACACTTTTATTGGAATACAGAGATAAAACGAGACTGGTATTGCTTGAATTTGAACTTTGACTGTGTAGTTTCACAGCTTTAAGGAAAAACTGGGCCAGTGTCTGCAGTTCGTAGTCTGTACCATAGCAAAGTTGCAAAAGTTGAGGAAAACCCGACTTTCTATTGTAATTAAAATTGGCCTTAAATCAGTTAAATTGAAAAATCGTGTGGAATGTCCTATGCAGTTTTGTACTAAAGGAAATTGCAAGATTTTCGACATTCCTTCAGAGAAATGCAGACTGTACTTTTTGAACCACTTGTATCATACATATTATGCACATATACTTTATGTTTTAATTCTTGCCCAGACAAAAGTAAAAATAGTAATGAGGTTTTTTTTCAAGAACTTTTTAGTCCGGAATTTACAATAATATTGTAGCAATAATAACTTAATTTTTTGTTAAATACCGTAAAATACATTATAAAATGCCAGCACTTAATAATATGCCATGGGGGAACTTGCTACGTGCTTTTTAAA
>JAQIVE010001228.1:0-26612 GCA_034698285.1 Sminthurinus bimaculatus
AACCGTTTAATTGTTATTTAAGTTTAAGTAAGTGGACCAGATTTCCCCCTGGGTCATATTTCCCCCGTGCTCCCTTAATAGTTTTTAAAAAAGGGTGCGTGTGAAGTGTGAATTTGCGTACTCTCCGTTGTTCTGGAATCAATCCGGTTGTTAAGTTCATAAGATGCAGAGAAAACTGCAGAATTAGATCAAGATAAAATGGTGCAAAATGTCTCTTCGCGAGGAGAAAAGCGGGATGAAGTTCAAAACTTTATCTTGTCTGCCTCGTCATGTTTGATTTCCTGTCTAACCTCAATAAGTTTGTTTGCCTGTTTGTGTAGAGCTCTTTCTTTCCTTCTTCCTCACCTCCTCCTCCTCAGACGGAATTAATTTGTCCGTAAATTGTTGTTCGTATTTATTTGTATAATCCATATATGGTTGTATGTTTGCCTGTCTGTCTATCATGTCAGTTTGTTGTTGTCAGCGATTCAGTTGAGGTTGAAAGTTGACAACTTTTGTGTGCTGTTTAATGGTCGTCATGGAAGAAAGCTTTTATACGTCAAACATTTAATTCACAGTATGGACATAGCTTATACGTTATACAAGCTTAGGTTGTGTCCAAATTTTGAATTATGCACATATTCGATATAGTGATTCTACAGCAGACGGTCGGGAACTTGACTTGAGTACTTGAGAACAGAGCTGCTTCTTAGCATTAACACCGCATTACAAAGTGAAGAAGTCAAGAGGCCAACTTTATTTGTCATAGTTGCTGACAGGCAATTCTGTAGTTCAGTTTGAATTCATAATATATGTACATGTGTTATAACACGAGCAGTCTCACCCATGGCAATGTTGATGTGTAACAGAGTAACAGACAAACTCAAGCTGAGGCAGACAAGACAAGGTTTTGAAAACGGACCGACGCACTCTATATTAACTTCTTAATATTTGGGTATATTATATGGATGAATGAGCAAAGATGATGAAATGGTGATGATTTAAGCGCATGTCAGCTGACACTTTGTTGTAAATATGTACCATAACCATGGAGAAAAGGGAAACAAGACGTTTTCTGGAGTTCGTTTCTGCATTGTTTTTTGTAATAAAATGGAGAGATAATGCTGAGAATATTCATCGGTGCTGGTGAAACATTTAGGGATGTAAATACGTAAATGAAGGAAAGCCAGTGGTATTCAATTATTGTGATTGGTTGAAACTCAAAAGTATGTAATTGTCGGTAGGAATAAATTTTCAAAAGGGTGTTTATTGTAATAAGGACATTTTGATGGTTGATCAGAAAATGGAAACCGGTCTTCTTATTCCTTCTCGTATGCATGTTATGGCTTCCGTTTACATGAAATGTTGCAGACACAATGTATTTTCATGAATATTATGAAATGTATATTGAAATGACATTGACAACTAAAATGCAAAGTTTTCATGCTGTGATCGAAGAATAGGGTCGTTTTTGCAAAATATTTTAACCAAATCTGCCAACCGTTATTACACTGTAACTAAAATATGAGTCTACGCTTTTAATTAATATAAATAAATTATGCCACTTTTGGGAGGAAAAAAACAACTGCCTACAGAACCGAAACAAGAAATTATGACTAAAATACATAACGTAGTTTTTGTTTTCTTTGCTGGTGTTATTGATAGGGAAAACAAATGGTAAGCATTAAACATACGGTTTTATACATGCCAATATTATGTAGAAGATCGAAATACGTGCGTGTAGGCTTCCTTGAGCAGCTATTGCATCTTTTGTATGAAATTTAAGAAGTCAAACACGAAAAGGGGCAACGGAAAATACAGAGAAAGGAAAAAAGAGAAGAAAAAAGATTTGGTGGATTGAGATAGTAGAAAATGTTGTGTATGCTCTTGGGTTTTATCTTGTTTTCTTCTTGGAGAGTGAGAGGATAGAGGATACGAGGGAGCTGAAATGTAGAGAGAAAGCGACGGTCGGTTAGGTTTTTTGGTTGTTGAAAGGCGATAAGTTTCCTCTCGCTATTTCTCGGACCACTTTCCTTGTGCACTGCACTGTTCATAGTGTAGAAAAAAGAGGGAGAGCGAAAGAGAAGGCAAACTGTGTGATATATTTGATCGCAAAGTATACACATTCTATCTACATAAGAATAGTAAATGTATTACATGTACATATATATACATGGAGAGTACAAAATCTTTTTCCAAATATGACAGAAAATGTGTGCAGAGTACGAAGGCAAAAAATGTAGACGTGTTTTTATGTAGACAGTAAGTTCTTAAATATATTTTTCTTAAAGAAGAAGTAAATTCTGCATTCTGCGTTACATGCTATTACTTTGTGTTTTTCTTACATATTTTTTATACATATTATATTGCTCAAGAGGCTTGCAGTGAAGGATATAGTGGGATCCAGCAAGAAATGAGGAATTTTTTTCAGGCAGAGTTGGGACGGAAATTATGTATGTGTGTGTAGTTGTAGTAGAATGAGTGATTTTCTTCCTTTTGTTCTTTCTTCTCGGGTTACGTTTTTTCTTGTTCTTTTTTCTTTTTTGTCGTCGTTGTTGAGAGGAAGACAAGTTAAATTTATTAACTGTAGCTGGTGGTCCACATTTTGAATATTTTATTATCATTGTCGTCGTCGCTTCTCTCTCCTTTCCTGCTGCTCTCGTAGATCCTAGATTATACATTGTACGTGCAATACAACAACGGTTTCTTTGTATTTATTTTGGAAGTTGGGAGATTCTTATCTTGAAAATTTCTCCTTTCTTATCTCAAAAAAGTTGCATAATAAATTAAGATTTGGAAGTATAAGTTTCATAATTTAGATGTATTATGGTTATAGTACACAATTTTTTCCCAGGGATGTTGTATGTTTACTTGTTACATTTCTTTGCTTGTTTCCGATTTGTTTTCTTGTTTTCGGATTCCCTTTCCTTTTCCTTGGAAGAACTTAGACAAGCAAGCTCTATTTATTATCAAGGGACAAGTGAGAGTTAAGAAGTTGTTACTGGTTTTTTTTATTGTTCAAGTTTTTACAGATAGTTTTATTGTGTCCTGTGATTATTTAATGATAACACTGAGTGTAAATGATTGAGTTGAAAACTTATATTTTTAATTGAGCATGGTGTTTATTTTGTTCTACGACATTTAATAAGTCCAAAGTTCAGTTTCATGACAAAGCAGGCGGTCTTCCAATCAATTATAATTCACAAACGGAGAACATGCAAGTATAGATGGGTAAATGAAAATGAGAAAAGTATTTTTTCTGTCTTCCATAGGTTGTGTCAGTGAGTTTTGCTATTAGTTTATTATTCCACATGTATAGAAAATGGCGATACCGGGCTATCGGAGGTCGGCGGTTATATGTAGTCGTAAAACATACGTGACGGAATTGTAAGCCCCAGTCTGTCTGCGAGCATCATGCAGATGGATTGCGAAAGTGAGCGTATCGAGTGCATTATATTTAGGTAAATAGAAACATCTAGCTAGATGTACATAGGTAGTGCCATAGAATACATTCAGGAGAAAATTAATTAGCTCATTATTAATAAAGGATGTGATGAAAGGCGCAGATTTTATTTTATTATAAGCCATGGACTAGTAATTGCCACTATAACACAACCAAAAGCAACGAATTCAAAGGCGTCAAAAAGAAAACAGAAGTGAAAGTAGAAAAGTTGCGGCATGTAGCATCAGTAGCTATTAGTTATTATGTATATCCCCAACGTGCAAAAGTGTGAGGTTACAAAGTGTCAAACAATGAGGTTTGACATTGAGTAAATGTCTAAAAAATGTTTCTTTTTATTCTGTTTATGATTCACCTAAAAGCTACATGTTACCATTTTTAAGAGTTATTGTACTAATTACATGGAAATATTCAGTTTTTTACAACTATTAAAACATACATATTGATTTTTTTATGCAACAATGCTTGCAATGTGTAAAATAAAAGTTCTATCTTGGAGTTGCTAACGAACTTCAATTCTTTTTCTCTAATTCTTTTGAAATTGTTTGCGGATATTGAATCATTGATTCTAGCCTAATTGCTTTGAAGAGTTAGAATAAAATTGAATTTTATTTACTCACTTTTTAGTGCCAAACCTCCTTTATAACAACCATTATTATTTATTTTAAATATGATATTCTGGTAAGATTGTATGAAAGGAGAGGGTGGATAAGAGTGACATCATATGCTTAATCATTAATGCTGAACTGTAGGTATGTATATTGTATACACGTGATACTTTGTACATTAGGAATGAAAGGATGATATATGTTGCATGAAAAAAGGAGGCGTGTTACTCTTCCAAGCTCGAAGTCTTAGGAAGGACGAAGAAAAACTTGGGTTTGATTAATACGGGGAACTAGGAGTTTGACTACAAATAGCAAACATATACGTAGATATGTATGGGTATGGATTATGGTTATGCGTACTCAAAGGATGTATGTGTACAGAAAAAAGGAGTGGACTGGATTTATCTCAGATTTTCTCTATCTTCACTTTTTTTGGTAGGTCTTCCGCTTTCGCCGTTTTCTTTTTCTCGTGCCAATTTGTTTTCTCTTAGGGTTTTCTTTCTTCGTTGGTCTTTATCCAAAAAAAGATCTAACCCTGTAGAGAGTTGAGAATTACTTACATGAAAAAACTGGGGTACAAAATCGTTTGTTGGAAAGTTTCTATCATCTGAATTGAGTGTAATCTAAACTGATGAGTGGTCACATAGAAAGTAAAGAAAGTAAAAAATCTTATCTCCATTAAATTCATACTTTGCCCTTTCCCTTCTACTTTTTCTCAATCGCCTCTCCTTTTCCCTTTATTTCTAAGCTATTGGATTGCTTTATTTCATCCATAAATCATTCCATTTTTAGAGTAGAGAGAAAAACGGAGTGAATGACTAAAAGAAGCATAGTAGGAATTTTACAATGGAAATAGCATGCGGTTCGAATTGTCAACGTGTTAGGGAGTTAAAGACAGAAAAAGTTTAAAGTTTCAGGGAGTAATTTCTATATGAGAATAGGAAATGGTGGATTGAGAAAGAAAGATAGTGAATGAGTGAAAGAGATGAGAAAAGTGATACTCGAAAAACAGTGGCAATTTGTACATACTACATACGTTTTATACCAAATATATTATGCTTATGAAAAAATTTACTTTTAACGAGTACGGCTATACGCATAAAAAGGAACACATCCATTTTGAATATCATGCATAATATATCTGTTATATATGTACATGTAATATCTCGCAGTTTGTTTTCTTCCACATGTGTTCCGTTTCTCCAAAGGCTGACAAATTCTGGAGTTTTGTATGGATCTCAGTTTCAGGCTCATCAAAAGTAACTCATGTTTAAAGTATTGGCTTTGTCATGATGAAACACGTTACATCACATATGTATTTATGTCAAGAAATTGCCATTTATAGTTAGATCATCGAGTTTACAGTCTGATCATTCTTCTGCAGCGAACGTAAAGATAGTGATGCTGGATCTTTGGGGACGACATTTCTTTGTCCTTATAGTTTTTGGTTTGTTTTTTCCTTTATAACATGAGTCTTTATTTCTGTCTTTATTTGAGACTTTATTATATATTTATTCTGTTACGATTCCCCTTTTGGCTTGATTCTGTTGTTGGCAAGTTCAACCAATGTAAGGTTTTTTTGTCTTGTGTACGTATGTATTAATAATACATCATATTTACAATACCGTTATATAAGCGTATGGCTTTTTCAATGAACAAAGTAGGGGATGCAAACGAGAGTGCAATATTTATGTCATTCGTCATTCTCCTGTTATACGATTGGTTTGGGCGATGGTATGATGTTTAAGAAATGATAATGTTTTACCTAAAAACTTAATGTTCGATTTTTTATCTTTGTTTTTTGTATAGATTCGTCACCAAAATTACAATCTGACAATCTGCATTCGTCTACTGAAACAAAAGGTGTCGATATTCAACGACATCAACCAAATAATTGTGAAAAGAAGCCGACGCCTTCTTCTCCGACGGCCACAGTTGTTAATAGTAATTCGATTCCTACTGTAGAAGTGAAATTACCGCAGCCTCGTATAGAATCTCTGGTGGTGGATCCAAGTATTCCTAACAAGCCTTCTCACATTGTAAGATTTTTTTTTTCTATACTTTGCCTTTCAAAACAGAATTTTAGTAGTGTTCGTTTTCTAATGGCAGGAATTAATTTTGTATTTTCTTTGTCTTACATAGAATGGCCCTTGTCCTCAGAGTCAGGTCAAAACCGAGGATAATATAAATGGTCAAGTCGAAGTATCATCACAAGGAGTTGGAACTCAATCCACACAGCAACAACAACAGCAAACTCAAACTCAGAGTCCGCAAAGTCAACATCAACAACAACAAGAAAAGTTGAGCTTTCACCCGAAGCCAACAACCACCGCTCCGCAAACCTCGACGCTATTTACACCATACGCTGCTACAGCTATAACAAGAGTGAGTACGCCGATTGCTCCTCCTGTATCATCATCCTCCAGTCATTCTTCTTCTATTCCAGAACGTTCTTCGCCAAGTCAGCGTCAGTCACCTCATCAGGCACATTCACAACAACAGCTGCATTCGCATCGCGTCAGTCGAAACCATATTTCAACGGCTAGTGGTAGTAGTAATAGTAGTAGTAATAATAATAATAATTTCAATGCTCTGAGCTCACAAGGGGATTTGCAAGCAAGAACATCTTCTCCTGGATCTCACATTCAACGTAGCACTTCACCTGTTGTCCAAAAGGTACAATAAAACTATATGTATTTCATGTAGGTACTTTGCGTCTATAATATTGGGTTTAGCTCTATTTCTGGGAATAGGAACGACAGAGAGCTTAGTTAGTAGTAACTTTGAAAGATTTATTTTATGATTTATGTAACTGGGTAGTAACATATCATCACAAAGGGGTCGTGAGAATAGAAGTTATGAATGAAATCTTCTAAATCTCAGTAAATTGTAGCAGACAAACCTAAAGGAAAGAATCTCGGCCGTGTTAAGTATAGGCGGGATAGGATAATAAATTCGTAGTTTTGTCAGAAGATTCGGACACTATATACGCAATTGTACCCTAGAGGTCGCCGAGGAAAGTTTAGAAACTAAACAAAATAAATTTATGCGGGTACATTTCACTCAATAAACTATATTATACAATGTGTAAAATGGCATTTAAGAGCCGAAACGAGCGGAAACGAGAAACGAGTGCTCTTTTTGACAGGATTCTGATTTGTTTCATCATGATAGTTTTTTTTATCCCAATACAACTTTCGAGTACAAATCGTTTTTAGTACTTTCGATATGTTTTAGTTTCTTATTGGTAGTTTTAATACAAAAGCGTACGGTAGTTTTGGATTAGTAAAATAAATATGGTTTGATTTGTGTTTTTCCCTTGATGAAATAGACTGGGCCCAGCAAGCCATCCAAATCATCCTCACCGGCTCCAGGGAGTCAGGCATTTAATCGGAAAAACTCTCTAACTCCGAGTGGTAAAGGTATGTTTCAAATTGTTTCGTATTATCTTTCATTAGGAGTTGAGTAATAAAATCATTATCACTGACGACCTTGAAATCATAGGGTAAGATGATGAAATGTTATGAGTATAATATTTTTATTTGTTTTGTAGCAACTCCTGCAACAAGTAAGCCTGCTGCATTCGGCTCAATCGCTAGGTTGTTGGATTCACCTACAACTTCTAGAAACAGTCCGACGGCTAATGCCACAGTGACAGCGAGTACAAATTATAACAGTTTTCATCATCATCCTCATCATCAACCGCCATTTATTGGAGGCACGGGAGTAGCCAACGGCAGTAATCATCCACAACAAAGTCAACAGCAGCAAATTCCTAGTACTCCCATTGCTAATTGTTCCTCCCGCAGTCATTCTCCAAGAGGTCATAGTCCATCGAGAGAGCGAGATAGTTACAGGTATAGTTATACATTTATTAAATTTAAATGTCATGAATTTTAATTAAATAAGCATTTTATTACACAATTCATTACTATTTACTATCATTGTTCTTACTATAGCACTCACGTGGTTCGTTAAACAATTTCCAATTAAATGCATAATATGTGTACACAGCAAAGTTTAATATCAGGTTGCCGGAAGGTGTTGGTCAGTCATGTGGTATAATGGTTTTAATTGATAATTAATTGAGGCTGTAATTATCACGCAATCACTTTTTTTTTCGTTTTCATTTTTCACGGCCAGTACTCCTCGTTTAGAGCAAAATGTGGTGCATACATGCACTTGAGACTAGGAGCGATGTGTTTATAGCAAATGGTGTATATATCTGTGTTAAGTGTTCGATTATGGACAGTGCTTTAAATGATGATGGTACTGTGTTTTTTTTGTAATTACAGTAGCAATGTGAGCAGTTTGAGCAGAAGCAGTGTGACTCCTGTAAGTGGTTCTTCTCAGTTGCCACCTACTTTGTCACCATTACAAAATCTACAGTCATACACAGGAAAGACAGCATCTTGGTTGAGGTATGGTTATCATTATTATCATCATGAGACTCGTATGTTCATGTTTATATTAGTACCGTATTTAGTAAGCCTGTGTAAATGCGACGAGGAAAAATATGTACGTAAGGATGTTTAGTAAACTTAGAGATTGGTCTAAGCTGACGTAATATGCGTAATGATGTTAGAGAAAATTGCATTAGCTGCTGCCCACAGCGTATTTTATCTCTGTCAGCTCAAAGTAAAACCAAAAGTATGATGTCCATAGTGTATTAATGGAAAGCGTGCCTTATGCGGAATGTCTGGAATCTAAACATTTGTTGTAAATACATGCAGATTCAAAGTTCAACAGTTTAATTTAAACCGACATAATATAATTAAAAATGGTTGAAATTCAAAAATACCAAACACATTAAAAACCAAACCAAGTTAGACCAAAAATTCGTTGAATACTTGGCAGGGTCTTTAAGTTAAGTCCAAATGAGCACTAGTACGTACCCATGCAAATCAAAAGCTTGTTTAAAATGAACCTGATTTTTTTTTCTCCAGTACTGTTCCTGGAATTTCGCCTCGTCCAACCCCACCACTACCATCACACTCATCTAGTGGTCCTAGTGGTGGAGGAGGTACAATCATCTCTTCCAATTCCGGTGCTGGTGCTCCCTTATCAATCGGAGGAACCAGTGGTCAGCTATCGATTCCCGCAGGGACTACTCCTAGCCCCCACTCTGTCTTTCCAGGGCTCGTGCCCGGTGCACCCCTGCCTCCACATAGTTCAGCAGCAATGTTTGCACCGCCAATTCTTCCTTTAAGCTCCATCTCACAACATCCTTCGGCTCATCCGTCACCTTTTGGTCCTGCGGATGCCCTGTTTGGTATGCATGTTTATTTTTTATTACTTTATTATATTTTTGCACCTTTTTGATGGCAGAAAATTGTTAAAATTAATCAAAATTAAAAATCATGAAAGTATTTATGTATACCATTTTTTCCGTAGGGTCTTCAACATCTAATGAGCTAGTTCGTAGAGATATAGAATCCAGATTTTTATCATCAGAACGAGGTTTAAGTAGTGCAGGATCTTCGTTTATGACTCGACCGGGAGAATTGCATCCTCACCATCCTCTGTTGCCTCCATTATCAGGAGTAAACCATATACCACCGCAAAGTCCGGGTGGACAACCTCATTCTGCACTTTTTCCACCACCTCTGGTAAGAATTATTGTTTTATAATGCCATTAAATTGAAACATAAGTACATAGTGTTGCTAATGATTATAGCATAAAAGTAGTAAGTCAATGACGCAATTTATTTAATTTCTTTGTTTTTTGTAGTTCAAAGACTTGCCGAAAATGGGCTTAGATTCCCCGTTTTATCGCACAAACTTAACGATGTCTTACCCTGGATTTAATGGTATATTGCCTCCAAACTTAAATCTTCAGACTACGCCATTTGCTCCGCCGAACCAAATAGCCGCATTTACCCCAAAGGTAATTTTATAATTTCGTGTTTTCGTCGTCCTATGTTTTTGTTTGTTGCTTTCAATGTGTAATAATATTATGTTTAGTGTATGTACACATTTATTCTGTACAAGCCCAAAAACTGAAATAGTTTTTTCATATCAATATACATTTAATTGTATTTTAATGTATTTTAATTGTGTCACTTTAAAAATCGGACTAATAAGTTAAACAATTCAATAGTTTGTATAGTAGAGAGAGTATATTGAATTTTGAATTATAGTATTAATTCAAGAATTTGAATGCTGTCATTGGCATGAAAAGAAAGTACACTGTCTCCCCCTCCCCCTTTATTACGTTTTTTACTGTTTATATGTGTATATATATATTATATTTTGCATTGAATTACTTTTTCTGTAGATAACTGATGCTTGCAAGCCTCATAAAGTCATGGTATGTTTATAAATATAATAATATATTATGTATTCCAGATGTGTTATTTTGTTTTTATTTTTCATAAATGTGACTTGGTAATTTGTGCCTTTAACTGTTCTTGTTTGCCTCATAAATGGATTAGCCAAATTAAATTCCTGCAAAACATTATTTGATATATATACATATATACATTATGTTATTTTGATATGGGCTAACTATTATTGTTTCAAATTGTTTAGAAATCCGGTCGATGGAATGCAATGCACGTGAGGATAGCGTGGGAAATCTATAATGATCAACAGAAGGGAGGAGGAAGCACTAGTAGTGAAAACAAGAATAGGAATTCCTCATCACCTGCTACCAAAAATTCCCTACACCCATCGCCACAAGTTGCCAATTCTAGTAATAATAATATTAATCATCATCATCATCATCCACCACCTCCTTCTTCAGCACCTCCATCAAATAATTCTTCGTCTTCGTCGTCAGGAAATAATAATAATAATAATAGTAATAGTAACACCAACATCGGAGTCGCAGCATCTGAGCTTCTGAGACAACAACAACAACAACCACCTCCCCCACATGTTTTTGGTTTAGCTAATCGTCCACCTGAACACAGCAGTCATGGAAGTGGCCCATCTACAGGACCTCCTCCTCCGTTTTCAGCATCATTGTTATCACATCATCCTGGCGCTCCTGTTCCTCCGTCAGGAGCTCATAGGCAGTTTGAATCTCCGCATTCAATGTTTCTAAATTCAGCGCCTCATTTAGGTAAGGACGACCTTGAGTTTGTTCTGTTTTGCCGATTCAAAAAAAAACTCTTTTAAAGGATAAATAATAAAATATGTATGTAATTATATTAGGCTACAATATATTATGCATATTATATAATATTACATTTTTTAAATACAGGTCCGCCTAGATATCCCCAATTTGGTTTGGGACCAGCTTCAGCTTATGCAGGGCTTAGTGGCCTTGGTTCTAGTCTTTTAGGTCGCGATCTATCTAGTTCTTTAGCTGCTCAAGAACAGTGGCATCGGTGAGAATTCCTTTATTGTTCAAATATTATTTATTCTCCGTAGCAAGGAGCAAAGTGTTCTTATTAAATGATACCATTGATTTCTCTTAAAATATTGGTTATTCCAACAATAAAAATTTATACAAATGAAGTTGGTGATATTTTTATTCTAAAACGGGAGACAACGATCATTGTTTTGCAGATTTATAGTAAGCTAATGTAATGTATAAAACATTTCGTAGTTACGAAAATGTGAATTTTTTTTACAGTGCTCGAGGTCAGTTCCCTCCATTAGCAGCCGGTTGGCCTTTGCCTGATGGTACTCGAAGGCCGCCAGAAAGGGAAGCCATTTCGAGTCGTGATCGTGAAATTTCTAAAACTCCAAGCGAATCATCTCGTAGGCATAAGGAAGATCGTGCTGATAAGCGATCTAAAGAAGCAAGTAGTAGAAATATATCGCCTTTTAGAGATCGTAGTCCGGTCCGAACTTTGGAGAATGGGGATGGAGGGGACTCGAGAAGTTCTAGTTCACACTCTATAATTCATGGGACATCGAACAAAGTATCTGGTCGAATGAAAGAAGAAACTACAAATGGGGAAATAGATAGAACTCCCGCTCCGTTCACTACATTAGAAAGGGATAAGATGTTTCATCAAATGGCAAGTGATAATAAACATCAACAGGCTCTCATATCTGCATCTCATCCTTCCAGGTAATCGTTTGAGTCTCACAATAAATACTCGTTTACACATCAGTTGTTCGATTTCATTGAAATCTATCATTTCTAGACACTAGTTTAATGGTGTTTGTGGTCTAATATCAACGCTCATTAACTATTACGTTTTTAAAGGTTATTTCATCCCGGTTCACCATTAACAACCCCAACTTCTGCTGCCTGGGATTCTTTTGGAATGATGAATACTGGACCCAGATCGGGTGCTGAATCATTTCCACTGAGTCTTTTACACTTAAGTGAACGTGAAAGGGAACTATCTCGCGGGATTCCCCACTCTCATATGCGTCCACCTTTATTCAATGGCCCATTTGGCACAAACCCCTTTGAAATAAGGTATAAATTATAAATTATATTCATCTCCGTCGTTACATTTAGCTAGTCGTGTAACGTAAAACCATAATGTTGTAAAATAAATTGTCTCATTTGTTTTGATATACAAGGTCACTGGGGATCGGACAGCCTCTTCTTCATCACACTAAAAATAGCCCTAGTCTCAATAATGGACCAAGTCCAAAGCACGGCGAAATAAATCCTCAGTCTCATTCGCGATAACCTTCAAGTAATGTTTACAGTATATATTTAAGTATAGAAAAAAAATTGAATACGGAACTTCAGAAGCGTTTTTTTTAAAAAATTTGTTATCAATCGTGTTAACGTCCTGTGTGCATAGCTAAATATATTGGTATTATTACTTTTAATGATGATATAGCAGTTAATAATAATTATAATTACTTTAGTTGCTAGGATTGTCATTTAATGACTCTGCAAAACTTTGCATTTTTGCTAAAAACGTGCAAACGAAAATAGGTGCCGGTGATTAACTGAATTCAGTTTTTGTAAAATTATGTACCACTGATTATCGCTCGCTACAAATACATAGCCATGCAGCGAGTGTATTTGTAAAAGCTCATGTTATTAGCTGTTTATGATTTGCAATTTGCAAGCAACTTTAGGTTTTTGAGAAGCAGTGTAGGTGTAAAATACGGGGGGAGAAATTATCCTTTTTACTAGCAGTACTCATTATAAGAGAGGTTTATAGTTTTACATCGTACGAACACTTCTACACACAAGATTAGCATATCCTTGCTAGACAGAGATTTCCTTAATTTTTGCATTTCTCACTTATAATCATTATAATTAATAATAAAATTGTTATCGTTCAAAAGACAACATATGTAGCTTCTTTTCGTTGTGCCGAATAGAGATTAATATTAATAATTCAATATTGTTCCTAAAATTCCGCTTACTTTTAATAAAACACTGGCTACTCTTCTCAAAAACAATTTATACAACTCAACGGCTCTTCGAAAATTAATTACATTGTAATATATATTAAATATATTATGATAAATGTATTTTTATAATATATTGACATAATACACTATAGTTTTTTGGACTCTACAAAGAAAGGAGAAAGGGGGGATGTCATATTTTCTAAAAAACGAAGAACATATTAAAAATGCTGAAGTTTTTTTTTTTTTTTTGTTAAACAAAAGTTGAAATTATGAAATAATAATTATTACTTAAACTGAAAATAAACGAATTACGAAGTCATTCAGAATTCAGTTAAGTGCGATCAATCTTTGAATGAGAAGTTCCAGTTACGATTTAGTTTTTTCTACAAGTCAGAAGTAGGAGTGTGTACAATGTTTGAACGTGATAACTATGGTTTTTTATTTGTCAGCATAATACTATAATATTTACTAGCGATTTCTTACTTTATGATTTTTTTTGTTAATGAGTTTAATTGTTCAAAATGCAACCCAATTACATAATATTATTTATCTTTATATATTCAGTTATATATGCTGTCTAATTTTCCACACAAGATTACTAGTATTTTTTATTCTGGTAGGAGTACTGTATGTTAAAGTATATTATCATTATTTTACTAAAAGAGGAATGACAATAATCATGTAATTCATATGGAAATGCTTATTTACTTACTATATTTACTACGTTCATTCATGCGAGCTAGATGTATGAAAGTAGTTTTATGATATAATAATACAACAAAATACTGAAAACACAACATACTATAAAATTGTTCCTTTTATTACAATATTTGGATTATAATAATATAATAATCCATCGTAACTATTATTATTACTTACAAGTTGATTAAAAGTATTCAAAAATTACCTTTATTCTCCTTTACTTGACTTGTCAGAATAAAAAAGAAAGCAAAAGTATTTTGTATTGACTGATAAAGGGAAATCTACGAATTTAAGTAGTACATTATGTCAAGAAAGGTGTCATAACATAAATACACTGTAATAAGAATAATATTATGAATAACATAGTAATATTATGCATAATGTTATCATTATTATAGTATATTATAGAATATATAGGCTTTGACAATTTTCCTGTGAAGGTATTTAGGTGAGAGAGAGAGAAGAAGATATAATGACTACGCACTGTGTACTGATTAATTATTACTAATT
This sequence comes from Sminthurinus bimaculatus, assembly GCA_034698285.1. NCBI lineage: Eukaryota > Metazoa > Arthropoda > Collembola > Symphypleona > Katiannidae > Sminthurinus > Sminthurinus bimaculatus. Next base: position 14,545 of record JAQIVE010001228.1, read on the forward strand.
ATTATGTACAGTCGGCTCCTCTTGTCTTTCTCTTTCTCTTGTTTATCTACCTGTAACAATGCATTTATACAAAAAGTAACAATATTATCGTCATTATCATTTTGTTTTATATATTAATTGTTATCTCACTGGTGTCTGATGCAAGAAAATGCACATATATTATATATTATTGTACTATTATCCATTGTTGTTGTTTGTTTGTTCTTTTGTTTTTTGTCGAATAACTCCTAAGTAAACTTAATGGTTAATATATTAATAATAATTATTAATTATTATTGTCGTTAATAATCCTTATACTTACGTAACTTAAAAATCTCTACATAATAAATAAATATTATGTAATAACGTAATGCGCGCATTGAAAATAAAGTATTCAAAGTTCCAATATATTATATTATTGTTTTTTGTACAATACTGGTAAATATTTAATATATTATTATTGTGTAGTCTCTGTCTCTCCACCACCAACAAAACAAAACTCAATAAAACAAGATATATTGAACATATTAAAGTTTTTAAGTGGTATGTATAATTTGTTACCTCATAAAATAAAATTTAGCAACATTACGTAACGGTTAATGGCAGAGAAAGAGACAAACGTTTTGATGATGCAGCATTTTAAGTATTTAGCAATTACTATATCGTATGTACCTAGTTATAAAAATCGTTACATTATTATTATTATTGAGTAGTCCGTATATGTATGAATCATACTGTATGATGTGTGAAATTCATAATTTTTTATTAGGAGGACAAAATTCGTAAGGTTGGATGAGGGATGCGACACAATTAATATTTATAATGTACCAAGATCCAAAAATGATCATTTTTACCGTATATATTAAATATTTTTTAGCACTGTGAACGGAAACGCAATTTTTCTCGTTTTTAAGACAACTTATTCATGACCACTGAAAAAAACCTTCTATAATATAAATGCGGATTTTTTTATTTTCATCGTCTATCTGACGTAACCATTTGTAAGTGTATATAATGTTCTCGAATTCTTGTTCTCTTAATTTTAACTTTATAATGAAAGTTGAAAACGGTACATTATTATATTATTAGTGCAAAAAAGGTTGACGGAAAGAAAAACAAGATAAAATGAGTCCTGAAAAACGAAAAGGAAAGAATCATGTGTGATAAAATATTATAGAACTATTTATAGGCTATAGCTGTATAGTAATACATTTACATTTACAAAAATTGCAAACATATGCGTACATATTATGTAGTATTAAATAACTATTCTTCAAAGATGGAAGAAATAAGAAAGACGATTGTACAATTTTCAAGGGAGTAAAAGTGGAAAAGTGAGGTTAGTTTACATGGAATGATTGTGTGAAAATGTTTTTACTATCGTGGTGCTTTTCATCATCATCTTTATCGTTTAAATAACACATCCATACTATTTAGTAGAAAAGAGAAAAATTTTGAAAACAAAGAAGTATTACTACACACATTATTATATATGCAGTTTGGAAATAAAGATTTTTACTATGTATATGGACAATGGACAAAAGTACACATAGGACCTGTATTGTTCGCTATAGCTACGCTAAACCCAATAAATTCAAGTTATTGTTATGTATCATTCATGTACTACTAATGATATTATAATATGTATTACACTATAATATGTATTGTAATATAACGGTAGAGATTGGAGGACAAGTAATTAATATATTGTTGACCGTTTGAATTTGAAACTGAATTTAGTTAAATATGAGAGTATATATAGTGAGTGAGTATAGAGACAGCTTAAAACACTGAAAACATTGTTTGCTTCACATAATATAGTACTTATAATATTATAGTATATATTTATAAATAATTACATACTTTTAGAGCAAATCAAAGATCATCCGACTGCATGAAAAGTAATTTAGACAAATTAGGAATATGACAGAGATGTGCGTATAAAAAATAATTAATAATGCTCACGTCTGATGATTCTAAACAGCCTTTATTATTCTATAATATAGTTGAATAGGTAAAATAACGACTAAATATTTACTGTCATTATTATACTGATTATATTTTGGATCACAAAAAGCAAATGTTTTTATATAACTCTTGTATTTCTAAGAATAATGAGAAATAATCACGTTGTATTTAAGTATGTAGTTTGTGAATCTGAGAGCTTTACCGTCTTGTAATTACATATAAATTATACATATAGGCATACACATATAATTAAGATGATCCACTTAAAATTTAAACAGGCATTCGATTAATGGAGTCTATCTATATACACACATAGACATAATATGTTTGAAATAGAATATTTATTCTTATTTATCCTGCATGGTCATACAATAAATATAGTTGTCAAATATATTTGTCATCATCAGAACTAATGGGGTTAGCAATATAATGGTAAAAATATAAGATATAAGATAAATATGAAAAGTTGGTCGAAAATATTGTTCATGTCTCTGTACCATTAACCGATACTCACTTCCCTTGCTGTGTATTTAAGTAAGTATATACATAATATATACATAGTCGCATCTTTGTCCTTTTTTACTTAATGAAATACAAAATACAAACGTTGTTTTAACATATAAAATATGTAATACATAAACGAGAAAACAGAAATGTTGTATTCACATTTTTTCCCCAAGCATAATCATCTTCTTGCGAACATAAATAGTAGAGTAACACAGTTAATATAATATAGTAATAGTAAAACCACAATTAATTAAGTACGTTTGTGCATATAAGTACGACTATTTGAAAGCTCTAAACTTATGAAATTATAAAAGGGCAAAATGATGAATTAAAAAAACATAGTGCTACTGTTTTGTTACATAACAATAATATGATAAGAGTTAGAAAACAATGATTAGAACACATACAAAATAAAGTTTAATACCGTATAATATTATTATGATAAAAAATACGTAAGTAATTTACCATAAACTTCATGACAATTATTATTGTAAGATTTTGAAACAAAATATATATTATATAAATTATTAAAAACGTTTACATCATCAGGTAATGTTTTGAATGAAAACGATTCGTATATGTATAATATGGCGTCGAGGCAGGAAACACGTAGCTGTCTTTGTCTTCTTTCTGTTGTTCACCAACAACAACGTGCATACTGCATACATATCACGTCAAGCATCAGTCAGTTTAATTGTATGTGTAACCATGACATAAAATATATTTTAAAGAAGACCACGGTTAGTATTTCATGAGTTGGAGAATTCAGCTAGAATTTGACCATAACATGACCAGTGACCAGACAAATGTGTGTACAACGGTCGACAGTTGCGACATTTACAAGAGTGATTGCAGTCATAAATTACACGTTAGATATTTTTGCTCTGTTCACTGCTTCTACATTCTACATAAATATGTAAATACATAGATTTTGCACAATGGAATTTGATCCTAGGCCACTTTTTTCCAGGATATAATATCTGTCTGCTCATATCGTTGCCAGAAAATTCCATGTAAAACCAAGATTCGAACCTGAAAAGTAAAATTGCAAATGATGATTTCCTCAGTTGTTGAGAAAAACTTCAAAAAGGAAAACAGCTCTACTGATATACATTCTCATGGGGACATTTTGCCGTTTTGCCTTTCGTCCTTCCTAGAATTCGTCCCATATTTTCCTTCTTCGATAAGAATGTAACCCAACTTTTGCCTGGTGTTTATTTTGACAGGTTAAGCGAAATTCATGTATTTTATATATACATTTTTTATACGGTATATTTACAGGCCATTACATTTTTACATTCACTATAGTTATATTATGAGGATCGGAAAATGCAATATTTGCGAAATAAATGAAGATTCACCTTTTCAATATGAAAGTTTTTGTCGAATTAAAAAATTGAGCAACCTGAATTTTACATTTTATAATACAGTTGACGACGCTAGTCGCCGATACAGAATACTGCACAGAGCACAGAGACCCAGAGCATGCAGAGTACAGAGGAGAATAATATTGCTTAGATTATATCGCAGCCACAAGCAGGCAACCTTCCGCACTGATATATACATCATACCCATACTTCACGAGTGAGAAGCCGACTACTGTGAACCACAGTGAAACTAACTATATGATACAAAGTATCACAAGGATAATATAATATAGGTACAATTGCATGCATGTATGTGTAGATCTTTTGGCTTTTATATGGCATTGCTTTGCTGGCTGGCTCCAGTCTCAGCTATTTAGTAGGCACTGATATCAGGAGTTTTTGCTGTGGCGTTAGTTGGTGTTGGCCAGTTGGCCTAAGTAAGCTCAAAGCCTTGAATTCGAGTCAAGACGACAGAGGCGAATATTTTAGACAGGAATATTCTCCATTCCCTTATCCGTTCTCCATGCTCACACACACTTTACTCTCTCCGCATTCGAATAATTTTAGTTTGCCTTGAGCCGGTGTTCAGTGTTCAGTGTTCCGTGTTCAGTGTGGGGTGACTGTGGTGTGGAGTGTGTGTTATCGTGCGAATGGACTGAATTTGCAAATTGCAATTTCACATTTCGCAACATTAAAAATTGCGGATTTAAAACTCAGGCCAAAGTTTATTACACCGCATAAAATACAAAAGAGTTTTTATATTTCACAACAACTAATCGTATACGTGCTGGGTATAAAATACCTACATTTCCCCTCATAAAAATGACGGAAATGAAAACAATTGTGAACAATGTGATTGAGCACATTCTCGTACATTACCGGTGGATCTTTGTGTGTTTCTTCCTACTGCCGATGAGTTTAGTGTACGACTTATACTTCTATATTCGGACATGGATTGTCTTTCAACTCAACTCAGCACCCAAAGCTCACGACAAAAAAGTTCAACATGTTCAAGCTCAGGTAATAATAATATTATATACATTTTAGTGTGTTAGCTCGCATATTATATATTTGATACATGATACATGAAAGACTTATAATGGAAAGAAAATTTATTTTCAATTTTCCCAGCGTTTTTTCTTTCCTCACCAAGTATCTGCAAATATTATTCCTTCAACACAGTTGTTTTTATTGCATTCTGTCCAGTTCGTGTCAGTCAATCATGAAACACTCACCTTAATTTATATAACGAACTGACGCTAAAACATTCTTGTTTAGATGAGAACTTTTTGACCCTGTCATAATATCAATGTTGTTCATTGCCCCTTTAATGCTCCAGTTCGTGTGACACCATAGTCAAATATATGTATATATGTATAATGTGTAATGTATACCGGCACGGAGCATCCATAGTGCATATAGTATACGCAATAGTGAAACCTTGTGTCATATATACATACAATACATAAAGTCTCCTTCGATATTTTGGCATTGTACGAAAGGAATACATGAATATAAATAATGAGTGGAGAGAACCGGCCAGTTGCGGCTGGCTAAAATATGATTCTGAATGCTGAATGAGCTGCTCATGCTTAATTATTCATGGAAATGAAAACACAGCCAGAATCTCATAGTATAATGCAAGCAGACACATGTATAAATCCTTTGCTATTAATGTTTACAAAGTTATTACACACATTAAAACTTTACATATATACATAATACGATTATGATTTCTGTTTGAAATAAAATAGGGCTTAAACAGTGCAACATTTTAGATGTAAAGATTTTTTTTATTGTGATCAAAATTGAATAATCTCAAAGTATTAGTGAGTAATGGATATATTGGGCATAAAATGTTTAAATCTTGGATAACCTTTAAAAAATCAATTGCTATTTCACTTTCACGTATAAATTCACAATTCACATCACATGATCCGTGTATACGTATGTATGTATAGAAACTAGTAAGTAAGAATATTTTTCTTGACTTGTCGACGTCGAGATTAAGGCAAGGACATTTGAGTTCCATTACTGCTGTCGTACAAAAAAATTCAGCTGCACAAAAAATACGACATTCAGTTGACTAAATTATAGACGATATTAGTAGTATTAGAGTTCCAAAACAGGAGGAAATAGAAATAGTCGGGCAGTATATATCTCGCTAGAAGAGAAAAGGCAGAAGCAGAAGAAAAGAAACGCGTTTGTTTGTGTGTATGTTTTAAGATATACGGCAGCGAGACACAATCGATAGACTATAGCCGACTCCTGTGCCTCCCATGTATATGATGTGTATCTAATACTCAAGCTATAAAAGAACAAGGCTTATACACAGTGAAATGGTGGTTCTATTTCTATACTTTGTACACGGTGCTGCCAGTATATGTATGTGTTTAGATATACTTCGTCTTCCAGCATGAAGACAAGATAAAAATATTGGTATAATGTGTAATAATATGTTCTAATAATATCATAACTATGTAACACTGTAAATAAATACAAAAATAGTAAAAATTCCGTGAACTGAAAATACATTGACATTTGAGGTGGCATGGTCTAAAATTTAAAGAGATTTCCCTTGAAAACTAAAAATCCGCCACTGACTGCTTCTTATATCAGTAATCAGTATGTACGTATGTATGTATGTATGCTGTGATATAAAATGATAGGTGCAGAGTGTATGTATATATTATGGATACATACATGTGTATAAAAATGTATAAATTTACACAGGCCTTCTTCTTTTCTTCTTCTTCTTCTTCTTCTCCTCCTCCTGCAATTCAGTATGCAATGTTCATTCGTCAGAAGAGCCGAGAGTTGCTTTGAACTTCAAATTTGTTCTTTTGTGCTGGGTGGGTTGCTCTCACTCTCAAGGTCAATTTGGTTTTGACCACGGTATTGTCGTTAATACAATGCATGTATATGGAATATGGAGATATAACCATGTTTTTCACAGTTTTGCTATTGGACCGTGTACAATAGTATACATATAAAGTTAGGTTAGTTCAGTTACCAATCATAAACTTGCCCAGTTTAATTTTGATTCCCATAGTGTAGTTATGATATGCTTACTGCATGTTCAGTATTTGGACAACAGTTTGCAAGTTTGCAAATGACATAATGTATAGAAGAAAATTTGTATAAGTTATGCATACACTGTATTTTTCTAATAATATACATACATTATGAACGCAAATGAAATAATGACATTATAGATTAATAATAGCATGTATTAAAAGTATGTTGTATTACAATATTCTAGCATCGAGATACATACAAACATTCATTATACACACATATTCGCACCTATACACATAATCCGCAAATGTTTTTCGCATCATGTTATTGCATATTACATACTGCATTATGCTGGCGGGTATTTAAAAGAAGTTGCTCATACGCCTTTATAGTTTTTGTGGCAAAGAGTTCAGGCAGTTGCGAGTGTCGTAGGTAGAAGACGTAAAATACCTATAAATATGTAAATGTATGTATGCATAGAGCATAGAGGTTGTTCAATAAGTTCTCCCGTTTGGGAATAATGCCTACAGACGCCGGAGAAGGTGGAATGTCAAAAAAACGGCTAAATTAATTTGCAAAGACGTGAAAGAAACCCTATATACATTATACATACATACACATTCGGCTTTACGCTACCCGACCGTCCTTCCTATTGGCATACATACATAGTTCAGAACTACAAACTCTCGCAAAAAATCCACCCACGAAATGTTTTTCAGTGCGGTTGTGACCACATCATTTGTGGCAGTACCCGATTGCCGAAATTTATTGAACACCCTCTGCATCTGCAAGTCTCTATATTTGTTACTTGGCAAAGAATTGTGAGCTATTTAAATCAGTTTTCCATGAGACTCGAACATTTGTATTTTGTATGTTGTACTAAAAAAAGTAACGAGTGAAAGAGTAGGAAAGCTCAAGTCTCATGATCACATTGATATATGTATGAACGTTTTCTTGGAATTGAGACTTTAGCAAAATGGTATTTGATATTTGATGTTTTATTGCAAATCACTTTTATTTTAGTGTATATTTACAAGTCAAATAAAATTCAAAAGGCGTTATTGATATTTGAGCAACCAATTTTGAAATAATCGATCTTATCGTATTGCAAATATTCATGCAGAATTCTCTTTTTTGCCACAGTCAGCAATGCCGCGTCAGCATGTACGTACATACATTATATACATTATACATGATGTGACTACATTGTATTTATTTGGTGTATTTTCGAATGGGCAACCCGATCTTTGCTACAATTTGAATGGGATACGCTAGATATACGCTTTTAAATATGTATTGCTAAGGAATGAATGTAAAGATCTTCAATCTTGTCACTTAAGTACTAAAGTAATCATTTATACATTATCCTGATATGTGCAAGCTCGTGAACATTTGAACTTTATCAAATATGATGATAACATTTTTGATTTTGCCACACATGGTTATATCCAATAAGAGTCATAAGCATGCATACATAAAACTATTTATACTTACATTGACTGTCTATTTATGTACGTACGCATTTACATTTGTAAAATTTTTGATTTTGTAGATCCTTTTGCTACATTTTATAATGTGTGTAAATAATACTAAATATACATAATATGTAACTTATACGTCATGAGTCATGAACTTTCTTTTTCATCCCAAATCACCAGCAATGAATCAAAGGCAGTGAACGTTTAGGTATTAGGCACGGAAAAGTGTTGGACTTGATGTGTGGTGTGATGTATTATGTATGAAAAGCCAACGTCAAAAGTCATCAGTCATCAGTCATTATTCGGTCTACTTACAACTTCGGAGCTTTAGCACGAGCACTGAAGGAATTTTCAGTGGAAAGGTCGGATTAATAGGCACTTAAGTATTTAATAGGTAGAGATAATGAAAATTAATGATAGGTAGCAAGTTCTGTTGTCATATATGTTAAGTTTTCGAGTACTCCACATTTGTACATGCATAGTAATTACTGTACCTGTAATTGCACATTGACCAGGAAATGTAAATAGTTATACATACCGATAGAGGAAACTACAATAATACACCTGTACCTTTGTGATTGTTCATATTGTCACTTTTTTTTGTCAATTATTACGCTTTTACACATCGCAATCATAATCATGTAGACGCAGGTATTATTATTATGACATCAGATTAAAAATCACAATTGATATGCCGAGAGATACCTACTTGAGATAATCTATCAAAACAGGTGGAATATTATCATGTATTATCATATACACACAGGCGAGAATGCGTATTATTGGTGTAATTTTTAATTTAGGATCAAATAAAGCTCATTATCATATGAATATCATACACATGTACTTTTTACAACTAAGGTAGCTATATTATTCAATAGGTACACAAGTCTCTTCCATCCACTGAATGAAGTAAACAGATTGTGATCAAGTACATAATCTCAGTCGTCATTCTTAAAATCTCACTTTATCCGCTATAAAGTGCAAAAAAATGTTACAACTTTAAAAAAAGCATGATACCTTTCCCATATGTGTATGATTACTAATGCCATTAACATGAGGTATTCTAAAAAAAATTAAGCAAACTTGTTTTTTTGGGAATTTCCCAGGTTAAACAATGGAAAGTAGAAGGAGGCAATAAACGGATGTGTACAGCCAGGGCTGGTTGGCAAACAATAAGTTTCAGGTATGCTTTATGCTTACAACAGTTCTTTTTTTAATACCTGAAGCAAATAAAAGTCGGAGAAAATATGCAAGGACTGCAGAAATTTCAGAAATATTATTTCTATATAGACAACCCAAGTACAAGGAAACATCGTTTACCGTCAGTGTCAACATGGTCGACATTGTTTCCGTGGACGTAAAACGTCAAGTAAGCACTGATCTTTGCAAAATTAAATTATGATAAATATGGTTTTATGATTTTATTTTTGTACTGCTCAGCAACTAGCATGTCATAATTTTAAGCCCTCGAGGGAGAACAATAGTAATTTTTTTGTATTTATTTTTATGTCTCAAATAATCATTTCGTAATCATTGGCAATATTATTTACTTCCTATCTTATACATAATATAACTATTTTATGCTATGTATGCATGCATTTAGTCCGTGACAGTAGAACCACTGGTGACGATGGGGCAATTAACAGCAACGCTCGAGCCACTGGGTTGGACGATTCCAGTGCTTCCCGAGTTGGATGACTTAACTGTTGGAGGACTTGTGATGGGCACCGGAATCGAGACATCGTCACACAAACATGGGCTTTTCCAGCACATATGCCTTTCTTACGAACTCGTACTCTCCAGTGGAGAAAGAATTAAATGCTCAAAGGTATAATCCCTACATCGTCAGTTCTTGTGTATGCATGTATTATGTATATGTATGTTTACGAGGTTCAAGCTCATCACTTTAATCCCCTTTGTACACTGGGTTCTTAACTTGTAATAGTCTGTGTACTGTGTACGTCATACTTATGACCACGTCGACGGTAGAACTTTGATGTGAGCAAGTTGAGTTTGTTTTTTAACAAACCACTTTTTTTATTAAGACTTGGGAGTTGAACAACAGGTATACACTCAACCAGAGTAAAAACATGAACCGATTACATGATACTCATGTAAAATTTAATCCTTTGGATATTGCAACAAGCTTAAAGCTTATATTTTTCAGTAATTATTATTGTTTCTCCAATTTTCTTCCTTGACGAAAGTTTGCTTGCCATCTAATTTCAATCCACATTTTTTCAACTAACTTTGGTACCCTACGCTGCATTTTTAGACCTTGGACTTTTATGTTAGTTGAGTTGAGCTTTACACAAATAATGTTAGTCTAAGATCTGTGCGTACCGATTGAGAGCCACGTGTAGCAATCATAACACATAGAGGGAAATGAAACGTGTTACACCGAAATGTGTATGCAACGCAATGCAATATTCTTAACCGCATTCGCAAAGAGTAAAAAGTTTCATAGAGAGTTTTTTTCCAGCGTCAGAATTCACACTCCCAAAAGGTAGAATGCTGGATTTCGCATTGTGCAATTTTTCCTGTTATGAACTCCGCCGACTCCTGTTTTTTTTAAATTGAAAGAAATATATTCTTGTTCAAGCTTCAAGCAAGGCAAACTGTACTTTATTTTTCAACAAGCTAATAGCTTGTAGCCATAGTGTGAATAAATAAAAGGAGAAAATGATTGTAGGTATAATATATTATGCAGTAAATACGAGTCTGCTGCAAAGTACGATTAAAAAAACGATAAAGCACAATTTTCCTCCAAGTCCACGTGTAAAAAACGAAATCGTCCAGATGAGTTTTCCCATTCATATATTTCATATGCATAGATTTGAACTTGAGAGTTCTTTGAAATATTACAACATAACTTCTTCGTATATTCACCTCCTTACATGGACGTTCCTTGCCAAAGTTAATCGAATATTATTCTTTGGACTTTGTAGGAAGAAAATTCAGATCTTTATTATGCCATACCGTGGTCTTATGGGACGTTGGGATTTCTCACTTCCGTCGAAATAAAAATTATTCCTGCCAACAGGTACGATTTTCCCCGCATCTATTAGTAATTTATTTTCGGACATTCTAACTTCATCGTACACGTTTTACAATTTGGCATTATACGTAGGTACATAATACATAAATATATGTATGATATTCATTTTCTTAGCCCATGTAAGTAGACTAAGAAAGTTTAAAATAAAAACATGTATCACTCATTAAATAAGCTGTTGCCTTTTTTCATGGACAGATTTGTAAAATTAGAGTATTTTCCTACACACACACTTGAAGAGACTTGCAAAGTATTCGAGGAGTACACAAGGAAAGAGTCAGATAATCAGTTTGTAGAAGGAATCATGTTCAGCAAAGATGAAGCAGTCATCATGGTCGGTGAGATATTTACAAGCTCAAAATGTGCAACGACTTTTTATAATATAGGTATGCGATATTAGTGTTACTGTAATTTGAAATTAACTTGATGTTGAATTCACTTACAGGCAACATGGTGTCCTCTGCCGAACCTGGAAAAGTAAGACCCTTTTTTCCTAAATAAAGTATTTTCACGAGATGAAATTTTACATGATGAAATCAGTCATATTATATAATTAGGGAGCGAAGCTCCTTCTATTGCGATTGCATTGTCGTCCGTCCGTCTGTCTGTCACGTGGCGCATTTAAAGTCGCTAGGGTTAACCGATTTACCCGGGAGTTACACCAATCGATCCGTCTCGTCAAACTACAGAACC
>JAQIVE010001229.1:0-26589 GCA_034698285.1 Sminthurinus bimaculatus
GACATTCCGTACAGTTTCGGATCCTCGTCGTCTGCCTTGCCTAATGTAAAGGAAAAACGGTAGGTACCCAAAACAAAAAAATACAATGGAGAGGACAAAGAGAAAGATTTGTTGTCATGCGGAAGTCCAACTGCTCAGAGATCTGCCTTCGGTGTTTTTTCTCTTTGTTCGATCTTCCGTCTTCAAATAACATAGAATAGATATAGCTACAAGGAGCAAGACATAAATTGAGGACAGAAGGAGGAGAAACGAACTAGCCAAAAAAAAGGTTACAGCAGGATTTAAAAAATATTTTCAGAATTTTGCACTATATTCAGAACTTACTAGATTATTCTCACAATGGGTGTCATGATAACTTAATGAATTAATTATTTCGCAAAATATCTGCCATTGAAGCCCTTGTGACCCACGTTGATGAAACATCAAGATCGTTTTTGCCCTCAGCTATACACATACACGCTCATTACAAAGAAAATCCCGTACTTACATACATGCATGACATGAGATTTTCCTGGAAAACAGAAACCAAATTTCAATTGCATTTGTAATGTCATATGCAGACAGGGATAGAAATAGAATGGACTGGAATGGAAAGTTGAGTGAAGAAGAAGAAGACATTTTCGTCAAACTGTCGTTGAGTGGAAGTGAATTTGAGTTTCGTTGGAATTGCTGTTGGTGTTGGCATTGGCATTGGCATTGGCGAAGGTTGGAAATGGAGAATAGAGATTGGATGGGAGCAGCTCTGGGGATTTCTTTGCTGCTTACAATCACAATCACAGTCACAATTCCGTATTCACTTACATCTTACATCCTTTCCTTTCTCCTCGTCACTGCTCTCCCTCCGATTTTCCGTCCAAATTCTATGTACGCGAATATGTACAGTGCATACATACATACATACACAGATGAAAGACATGGTTGAGAATTAAATGGACTTGCATTATTCAGACGGTGTATAAACCACTTTCCAAGGGCTTAAATGACTAGGCAATTCCCAGAGTAAGCCACAAAAGATATTTTCCTTGTAGACCTCCAGACCAAAGATACATACAGTGAAGCAAAGCAAACCACTTTTAAACCCAAGCCAAGCCGAACGAGGCGAGCCGAGACCCACGCCAACACCAACACCAATAAGAACTTGAATCAATTTTAAAATCCAAAATTCAAATCCACAAGCGTTATCGTATCATGTCCTATCGTATACGTTTGCATTGTACTTGCAAAAATGTACAGATACATACATACATATGTATAGTATACCATCATCGTCGTCATCGCCACTGCCACCGCCGTCGTTTCCTGACGATACTCCTTAGAGGAAACCTCAAATTACGCCAACCTCAAATTTAAATTGCATCATTCCTCCTTGGATTATGGGATCTATCTGCTGTGCACACTTGCAGCCTCACTTTGCCATCCACACTTTACCTTTGGGGATGAGGATGATGACGGAGCTCCAGTATATAGAGCATGAAAATTGAACACAGGGTCATCCTTGTTGTATATATATATAGTTATATGACTAGGGTAATAACTTGAGAGACAAGGAAACTTAGTAACTATTACTTTTGTATCTGATCAAACACTTGATCTTTTTGAATCTTTTGCATTGTACATATTCAGCAAACGGGAAACAAAAACCGTACATATTTTCTTAAACCTTTTTCATTATCTTGTAATCTTCTCCTTGTCACTTTAATTCCAAAATATTATGATGTCATCCGAATTTTACCCGATTCATCAAAAATAATCTGCGATAATTTCAACGCTACATATTTGAGCGTTTGTGTTTTGTGTATGGGCGAGAAATGTTATAACAAGTTATTTCTTCACCCATTTAATAAATACAAATACTTACTGGGAAGTTTATTGTAGTATAATAAAACGCGCTCTAATCTCTAATGTAGCAACAATGTTTACCAGTGCAACTTATTGAGAAAGAATTTCAAGAAAAGCACCTAATACACATAAAGAAGTTAACTACACACACTTACACACTCATATACCCATGCAAAATAGTTTGAGGGCTAAAAGCACAAAAAGGAACGTCTTTTATGGATTTTTATGAGTACAATAGGCCGAGAAATAAATATATGTATACTCATGTATATATGTATGTACGATGTACGTACAACGTACAAGTACACAAAAGAAAAGAGCAAGTCAAAAGAAGAAAGGAGGAAGTGGAGGAGAAAAAACTGGACAAAACTTTGGCTCTAATAGACGTCCTTTATGTACATTTTGTTACATCGTTTCCAGCTTGAGCTTCAGCCCCCACAGAACTCAAACTCAAACCAAAACTTGGACTCCAACTCGTGTATTTAGCTTGTATGTATATTGTATAGTATAGTATAGCTTGAGTCCAAGTCGAGGCCGGGCTCTCAAGTTGAAGTAAGGCTCAGTTGGCGTTGGCTGTAGTTGCCAGCTCCTTGTCGACCGACCGATTGAGTTGCAAGAAGACGAGGAAGAAGAAGGAGGAGGGAGGAGGTTTTAGTTGGCTTGGCTTGGTATGAAATGGTGTGGTTTCCTTATGGGAGAAAGAAAGAGCTGCTCCCACGCTCCGCTGAGCACCTTGAGAGAAACCACAAGAGCTCTCCTTCTCCGTGGACTCTCCACTGATTTTACGAGGAGCAAAAGAAGAAGAAGAGCAAAAGAAGAATAGTCACTTGTCTTTCTCCTGCTCTCTCTCTCTCTCCCTGGCTGTTCTTTGTGTTTATTCTCTAGTGAAATGGAGAATGTACAGCAAAATAATAAAGATTGGAGGAGCGGAGCAGCCGAGCTGATCAATGTCCATCAAGAGGATAGAAAGTTTCTTTAAACTTTTCTTTTGATCCTTGGTCATGATCCCTGATCAAGTACAACAAAGTTTGGACTTTTAACAATAATAATTGTTAGGAGGATGGCATGTGCATCCGTCAATAGTCAACGTCAACCTCAACTTCAACCTCAAGTCCAACTCAAGGTCCAACTTAAATCCACACTTTGATGGATCTGCAGGTAAATTTTAGGGTTTTGTGTGTATTACTTACTAAAAATAATCCTTCGGCTGCCTAGTTGTCGGCATTGGCTAAAAAAAGGTCAATAATTGATTATTCCTCCCTTCTTCTTCCTTCACGTATTAGAAATAATAATAAATCAATCATTAACTGCAAAAACTTTGGTTTACTCAAAGGTTTTCAAACTATTGTCAAGCTTTCACCCGAGTCTTCGCTCGCAAAAAATGGTTGAATCTCAGCATAGAAATCTTTTTCTAATCAAAGTTCCCTGTCAAACCTTGCTAATCAAACTTGCGTAAGAGGTCTTTAACATGAATATCTTGACTAGTCATTCATTGTCAGACAGACTCTCACTCTCACTCACAATCATAACCTAGACTCAGACTCAAGCTCCAACTCCAGCTCATACTTGAGGTTGAATTTGAACTTTGTCCTTTATAAGTATCGTGAAACAAACCGAATTACCGGGGTTCTTGAGTGGATCGCCTGTACATAAATTGCCAAGGTACAATCCATTGTATTACAGCATTATTTTGTATTATTATATTATATTGTATTAAACCACTGAGCATGAGAGAATTAATTTAAGATCCTTGACTACAGCCTTTGTGTCTATTACGGGCAAAGACGAGCCGCCTTTTAAGCTTGTATACGTATATATGTATGTATGTATGTATGTAGGACGTAGATATATTACGCTCTGCGTTTTGTTCCGAATAAACTTTGTGCGAGCAGTTCCTTTGAAGAGATGCCGCCAATCGGATCCATCGACGTATACAGTATACACACTTACAACAGAACAGAAAATAAGAGAGCAAAATATAGAACAGAATGGAAAAAGATGAAGTCTAGGAAATATACCGTACATTGTACATTGCACATGTATGTATTTGTGGCTGTATGGTCAGGGTCATAACGTAGATTTTCCCCATTTAAGTTGCTTCGGTCTGACTTCTCGGTCCTGGTCTAGCCTTGTCTGGATTTTGGGTGCCGCCGGCAGCTCATAAGAATACAGGCACTAATCAGATTGGGAGGAACGTGACCAGACCAAAGAACGGAAAATAAGGAGACCGAGTCAGAGACACAGAAATGAAAATGATAAAATTACAGCCGAGTCAAAGTGTCTATTGATTAAATAACATTGGCGAGAGAGAGAGAGAGACCCCGGACGATTGTGCCTTTTTCCCTGTTCTATCCTTCCTTGTCTTTGTCACTGTCTCTGTATGTATTTATAATGTATATAAACATAAATATATGATACCCTTTGCCTGACTCCCCAACATACATTATACATGTATGTGAGGGTGTAAAATAAAATAATAAAGAGAATTACACAATGCTTATCTTGATTTTGAACCTTGTTTTTTTCCTATAATAATTTCATCATTGACGTCATATTTTTCATGTTTTGCAAACTTTTTAAATAGAAATATCAAGCCAATATAAAACTTATTGCTTTTGCTGCTAATTAAATCGCCGTGGATTATTACAAGGAAAAAATCATTTCCACTTGATAAAAATAGGGGAATAAAACAAAGCTTTTTAATTTTCATTAATTCTTGATTGCTTGATTTTTGTTTTATTTTGCAAAAAAACTAATTTAAACTTTAGGGGAAAAGGTAGACAATCGAATTTGAAACAGTGAATGCTTTTGAATTCATTGAATTTTGATTCTGATTGATAATTTTACTAGCTGAATTGTACAGTGCAGACATACATGAATAGTAAGCCTATATATGACTATGAATGTGGCTTATTTTTGCCAAGCCATCTGGAATTCAATTAAGGCTATTTCTTCGTCTTGAAATTCATTTCGATAACATAACTTTTTCCATTTGGAAATTACTCTTTTTTTGCTTGCGGCGCTCCCAAGAAATTTTTTATATGCATATTTTTGCATGTGTATGTATGTGAGCGGTCTAATATAATTTTCTTTGTTTTTTTTCTATTCTCTCCTCCGCCATTCCATAAATTGCTCAACGTCCGCCTCCGACAAACGGCTAACGATCAACTATTGTAACTAAATGGAGGACGCGGAGAAACTGTCGAGAAGGAAATCTCTCTCGTTGTCGAAGTAAAATCCCAATTTCGATGTCGAATTGAGAATTCCGATGCGGTTATATAAATTTCTCTCGAAATCAAAGTCGAAATCATATTCCGGCGAGTTGACTTGGGCTGTGGGAGGAACGAGTCACAAGAAGGAAAAAACTTCCGCCGAGACTGAATACTGAATGGATACACACACACACATACACATACTGAATTCCGACTAACTGACTAGCTGACTCGATATTATTAAACTTCTTTTCTGTTTGTCCCCCATTTCTGTCATCTCCCTGGAAATTTTCTATATGAATAACTCTCGTTTTTTATTCCCCTCCGCCACAAAACTATGTATGTGCGGTGCATTCAGCTGGAGCATAATTGATTTTTCTCCAGATAAACGAGAGGAAGACAAAGCATCTCCAGGATGCGGGGATGTATGAATGTATGTAGATTGTAGATGTGGACGAAACAAAAACTCGTTAACTTGTAATCTCCAGGAAAAATCATGTATAACTTTTGTATAATTCACTTGTTTTCTTCTTTTTTCCGAATTTTTGTCCATTCTATAAAAATTCTTTGTACGAGAAGAACTAAGTTTGAATTTGAAATGGTTTACTATAAAAATTTTCATGATTTTGTAAGATTAGAAAACCTTGCCGTTAAATTTTAAAATTGCGCATCTTGTTCCAAACAGAGTATGTAATAGAGCAGGAAATCAGTTGAAATTTCGATGGCAAACCCCATATGTATTCAAGCTGCTTTAAAGGCTGAGAGGGATTCCATGAGTTGCTTCGGTTACTATTGAAATTTTGTGTATGAAAACTAGAGGCGGGAGGAAAGTGGCAGAAAAGAGGTCATGACGTAAGCAAGTTGGCTTCAAGTTTAATTGCAGAATTTATGAGGTCATTACAACCCAAATACAGGGAACGAACATTGTACATTGTACATACATACATTTGCAATGTGTATACATACTTAGCTTTGTATGTGATGTAAAGGGGTACTGTCTATATAAATCCGCGAGAAGATCTCGTGAAAAATAATCTGTCTTTGACTCTGACTGTTTGTGGTTTGGTTTGGCAATGAAGAGTCCTTTTAAAATTCCCAAATTAAGACCAGCAGCACAAAGCTGAGAAAATAAAATCGATTATCTTTAATCTGTAATTTCCGCAAATGGACTCAAATGGATAAATTATTCCCCTTGTGTTTCCTCTCGTGTCGGATTACACAATGCATGCCTATATCTATACACGGACTATTCTATTTTTGTGGCGCATCTCGGCATCCCCAGCTCCAGCTCTAATCCCACATATTTCTCGATTCCCGAGTTTCCAAGTCGATAGATAGATCTGTCTCAAGAAGTCTCTCTTGATACACGTTCATTTCCTTTCCTTTCTTTTTATACATAGGTATTCATTGCATCCTCTGAGTAAAAATAATAATGACATTAATAATTAAACACAAATCTTCTGTATAAACGTAACATATCTGCTTATTTTAGATGCAAGTTTCTCTTAACAACTCCGTGCATTTAATTTCTGTGTTATCATCATTATTATTAGAATAGTTGCTGCACAACAAAATTGTTCTATTTTATGCCAAGGAGTGATTGACAGTCGTTGGCAAAATGAACTAAAACCTAGTCAAAAATAATGAATAGTACGCTAAAATTTGTACGTGTCCCTCAATTTCATTTCATGGGTGATGCGGGAGAAGGCAAAATTTCTTTTTATGCTACGTATTTGGTATATCAAGCTTAATCCTCAAAATCAAATCTCCCTGCCATAACGGCGCATGTAACGATACAAAATGTATATTTTAATGCAATAATGTTGGAAATTAGTCATGGCTGGTGCCTGACTGTTGTTCATCCATTTTTTTGTTGCTCCTGACTTTGGCGATATGAACTGGAAGATCAGCATGACATGATGTTCGGATGACAGACCCAGAGTACATACATACATACAGAGTATAATACAGTAGCGCGCAGTCAAATGTCAATGCCGACAAGGACAAGCTAATCTTGGTCGTAAGTAGGTAATGACATATCTATCATTTCTACATACAATATTTGCCATATTATATTAGATTGCAATATCACCAATCTATTCCTTCTACTTTTGCTCTTGCTCCTCCACCCATTTTCCTCTCTCTCTCTCTCTCTCTCTCTCTCTCTCTCTATTCCATCTCTTTCAACTTTCGATATCGTTTAAGCTGGAAAACTGCGTCTATATATGTATTTGTGTAATGGGAGAAAAGTGGAATCTGTAATCTGAGAGAGCGGCAAAAGTACATACATACATGAAGGGAAAAGGCAAAGGATAGAAAAAGAGCGTGAGAGTCTCTGTGTCTACTTTCAATGAGATGGAACGGTTGAGAGGAAAGTGAACATGAAGGAAAGAGAACGAGAAGAGAGAGAGAGAGAGAGCAAGGAATAGACAGCAAAAGGGAAAGAGGAAGGAGTAGGATGAAGAGCCTAGCCCTGTATGAATGATGAGCTGAATTGTCCGTGAATGAAAAGTAATAAATGGTATGAAATCTGGGAAGGATCTGGACGTCAAAGGATTTGCCGACCGGAAACATTATTTATGACATTCAAATAACCCTGCCCTTACACACATAATATACATACATACACATTGCACATACATGTATGCAGTGCATACTATGCACACAGAATCGGGAAGAGACGTGCATATTATTCCTATGTATAGGAAACCCTTTTACACATTATACCCTCCCCACCGACACAGACAAAGTCGATTCTCTATTGTTACAAAGTGGAAGTTTCTATCTTCTTCCCTCCATCGTTCATCCTTTTCCAGATGCAGATGCTTCATGCTTTTTACACTTTCTCCCGCTTTCTCCCCCTTCACCGTTCTCCTCGAATCTCATCTACTCTTTCCTATATACTTTCCACCCATTTATTCTCATCCTCCACGCCGGTTCCTTTCTCTCCCTCTTCCTAAATATTTCACCCGTCTCTCCTATGTAGTAATTTTCCTGTTTGTTTTTACAGCTACACCTTTTCAACAGGGCTCAACGGGCCGAGCCAAATGTTAAAAATTCAAGCTTGGACTTGAATTTCAAATACAGATTCAATAAGAAGATCCCAAAAATAACCGTATTTACCAATAAACTTGAAGACACGCTAAAACACTGGAAAAATTCAATTTGCATTGTAATCCTTGCCTTTTCCTCCATTCTTGTTCTTGTTCTATTTTCGTTCCGACTGTTTTCCCGTCGTACAAAAACTTTGCAGCTGACTTCAACTTTGGTAAGAAAAAAGAAAAAGTCAGATCAAAAGGGGGGCTTAACAACAAGAAGACGACAGATGACACAGAATAGAATATTTGTATGTGTTTACAGTATACTGTCGAGGCAGTTCTCGGGAGTCATTAATTTGTGCGTACTTTTCTCCATACGGTTTAAGTAACTGTTACTCCCACATCTCCCTTGACTCAGTTTCAAGTTTAACGTTCCACTGTATTTAGGACTTTTTATTGACCCAAAAAACCAGCAGCCATCCTTTAAACTTGTGACCTACACTAACACTGGGCCAAAAGGTTACGGTAGCAGTCTGTATAATAAATTCAATGTATAATATATACATATGCAACGTATATGGATGATATGTAGGGTAAAGATAAGTCAAAAGCTTGGTAATGAATTAACAAAGAGGTGAAAGTAGTAAGTAAACTTTTCGAGTCCTTCCTCATGATGACGAAGAGGCGGAACAAGCAGTCCTTGATCATCAACATAAAAACATGACGATAATTTTTAGCAACGACGAATAAATAAAGTTAAGTCTTAATCTTAATCTGCTTATCTAGCTTCAAAGTGCACGATCAAGGACTTTCCGACCCACATACATAGAGCCTGCATTTAGCAGCCTGTATTTATAAATACTTTCGATCACGTCCTACTCTATTCACTCGGCGCCCTAATTACGTCTTTCGTTAATTCCTTGTCGTTTTCTACTCTTAGAGCTGATGGTGAGAATATGAAAAGAGGCGAAGGAAGAGTCAACGACTTTTAAGAGAAAAGCTCTTAATGGAAAGTGTAATCTTTTACTTTGCCCATTTTTCCCTTCATTAAGAGCTGTGTAGTCGCCATCGTCATCGGCATCGGCATCGTGCTCTTCCTCGTTTGACCATGTTTCGGCTCCTTGTCTTGTTGCTAATGGTGTGTGGTTGTTTTCATCGTGTTTGTATGTATAATAATAAGGTTGTCCATTATCCGCGATTTTCGCAGCTATTTTTAGTTCCGATCAAACCTACTTAATTTTAGATTTTGGACTCTCACTTAATCAATGCGAAAGAAAAATAAATTTTATTGCACCTATGTGTGATACAAATATTTAATTTGAAAAGGGGTGGATAAAACAATAATTGATGATAGGTTTGATGCATAATGTGTCTATTTCCAAATTGACAAAATACGACAAGATTCCCATAGTTTTTAATCAATTATGACGTGATGTGAATGTGGATGCTCAGATCTTGCCGCCAAAATGTATAGAGGCAGTTGACCAAGGAAAAGACACCCTCACTATGTATTTATATCATGTGTTCTCATTAAAATGTCGTGGTGAGTGGTGAGGAGGACAAGGACGTCGACAAAGATCGTGACAGCGAGGAGCTGGAGATATATATTGCACAGCCCACAGCCAACGAATGAACAGACCCGCAATGAAATTGAAACTGAAGGAGAAAGCTCAAGAAGAAAGGCAGGCAGGCTGAGCGAGATGGTTAAAAGAACCAGAAACGCCTTGGTTTTATATCAAAGTCAAAGCTAGACGATATACATATGTAAAACATTTTCTGCCGTCATGGTTACCTACATGAAACTTGCTGTATACATGCATGCATACAAAATCTACATAAGTAGAAATACACTGGAGGTACATAATAGTTCTGTAGTGACCGGAGCCGAAGGCAAAAAATGAATTCTTTTATGAACCACTATTCAGTTTTTTACAAGTTATCCTTCAAATTTTTAAGCTTTGCATGATCACAAGTAAACTGTGGTCATTTACATACATGGACAATAAGTCAGAAAAGCTCCAAACTTAATTTAAAATGCTCAAAAAATGAAGGAAAAAGTAAAAGCCCTTGCCTTTGGTCCAGGAAAATTGTACACATAAGTTTAGGTATGTATTGTATTGTATATACGGTGTAATAAACCCTACAAAATTGCAAGAGCCTCCTCCACTCATTTGAATCCGTCCTTGGGTTCTTCTTTTCGTTTCATCGACGCACAACACTCACGAGAACTGATATATACAATGTACAAGTATGTATTAGTATAGCAATGCATATAAAGAATGCTTTCACAGTACAATACAACATACAACGGCATGGCATAGAATCCAGTTGAGTCTGTTTTGAGCAGTGATGATAGAACCAAAATCTAGAGGCTGGCACAGGACGACATTTGAATTTGGACTTTTGCTTATCTCCCTTTTGGGATGTTCCATGTGAATGAAAATAAGCTCGCAGTTGACTGCTTCTACTTACTTAACAAAAGTGCATGTACACAGTACGTACTCTATGTCCGTATCTATGCATGCTTTCGAACAGAGCTTGACTTTCAACCTGCTTCTTTGACAAAAGACATCCGACCAGCCTCCTCCCTTCAACTTCTAGAATTCTTTCTCATTCAATTCAAGTTTTTGTGGATGCTCTCCATGACTTTGCCTTGGCATCCTTTACTTATATAGATGTGGGCATATGTACTGTGGACTCCAAATGAGTGCCGGAAGTCAAATTAAAAACGATCTTTGACCTTAAGTCAAGAGAATATATTGAATATAGTGAAGGGCCAGAATAATTGAATTAAAACTCACAATGCACAATAGGCGTAACCTTTCAATGGATTCCACATCTTCAATCCAAGCAAATAAAAACGACATAGAAGCTTTAGCTTTTTGTAGACAATTGTAAGATTCATTGAAAGATTCATTTTTGAAGATGAAAATTAGAAATTAAAAACTAGAAATTTTTTAAACACAGTCAAGTATCAGAACAACGGGAAATGGAATTAAAACCAATTTAATTGCAGTCAGTAAAATCAATTGCGGTTATATACCGATCAATAGCATGCCAGATGTTAGTCCATATTGTTCTTTATACCCTGAACTATAAATACTGGTGAATGAATGAATGAATGAATGAATGAAGGAACGGAGAACAAAAAGGACGAAGATTTATCCGGGTGATAACAGTAATAGTAAAACCAAATCGATGATCATGCTATTATACATACTGTATACAGGGAAAGAGAAAGCTCAATTCACCGATTCATTATGGGAACCTGCCTATAGATGATAATGGGAAAGATTACCCTAGTCATAAGACACGGCTGGTTGGGCGTCAAATGGCCATCAACTTTATATCAAACTGACTGACTAACTGTCGGCCTCCGTATCGGTCTGATGTCTGACTGTCTTTCTGGCTTGCTGACTAACTCACACTGAAACTACATGCATTGCGTATGAAGTATGCAGTATAAAACAACCCACGTCCATTGTGCATTGTGCATACTTTCAGCACATTCTTCCAGACTTGTGCTTCTATGTATGTATATGCAAAGTTACTACGGACCTATTGACATCTCCGTGTGCCCAGAGAATAGATATACGATGTGTGATGCGATAATGCTCAGGGATTCCACAAAGGTTGATAAAGAAAAGGAAAAAGCATGGAAGAAAACAGGCTTAAGATCAGCAGACAAGGAAAAGGAAGAAAAAGCAGATGGGAGTTGGAAGGTGAAGCCGAAAAAGTTGTCTAGATTCTTTTTTCTTTTGGCCGGCTTCTACACTCTACACATTTCTGGTTTTCTGGTATTACAACTCCAGAGCCAGCACCGACTCCAGCTTTAGCTCTCCCAATGACACTAACGATAAGTAGTATAATCCAGCTCTATATGTATGTGTGGAACTTCCCCTTGCCCCTTCCTTCATCATGCTTTCTCCCACTTCTCCGCATTTTCTCGAGACCTTCCCTGCCATTCAGATTCCGCGGGATTCGGAAGCATGGCATGGTATGGTATGGTGTGGTGGGCTATGTGATGTGATGTGGTGTGATGCACCGCGCTCCATTTTCATTTAGGGAAAGGTCCGTGGTAAAAGTACAAGAAGAAGAAGAAGAAGAAGGGATTGGAATAACAATTCTCCAAACCGTTTCATTTCCGCCTGCCTTCTAAAAATGGAGCCGCTATTCCCTTTTCCCGTTTGAAGTTGTCTTGGCTCTTGCTGTTACACGGGCTTTGGCTTTGCATCGCGTGAAAATGTGCCCTTGCCCAGCGTCTGTCTTCAGTCTATCTACATATTCGACGGCCGGGACTCTACATTTGAGATGCCAGATAATTTTCTCATTAGTTGCTCTAAAATGAATTTATGGCTCCAACACTTCAACTTTGCACATTTCAGTACATACATACATACGAGGCATCAGTTAGTTTGCGGTAAGATGCAAAAAAATTTAGCTTTTATCCAAAGCAAATATTTTATATACCTTCCGATGTTGGTAATTTATGCGAGCATATATATATGTATATACTTAACGCTGTAAAGTTGAAGTTGCTTTTCTATTAGCTACCGTAATCAACTTTTCAAAAAACGGCTTTTACGTTTTATCTTTTTCTTATTCCTATGTATGTGTGTTGCAATGATATTTGAAATCCAATATGCGATTTTGGTATTTCACAGAAGAAATAAGTTGGGAACATTCCGGAGAAAATTTAAATTTGAGCCAATTCTCGGAGCAAATGTTTTCTCAGCCAAGCGGACAACAAGAATCCATCCTACAAAATTTAAGCGTATGCATGGGAAGAAAGATGACAATCAAGATTTTCAACTGTTTTGCTCAATGGTGTAGAAAAATGCAAACATTACTATTGTACAAACCAAAATACTCACCGCTCCATATATGTACCATAAATGCATTTTGGTCCAGGCTCCCCAGTATAAGGGAAATCTGTAAAAAATTGCAGCCAGCAACACAATGCAAATTTTATATGCATGCGATTTGGTAAAATTGTCTCAAGTTTAGGGAACACAGTGTAAGTAAGTATCAACTTATATATGCGTGTATACTTTGCAGTATGTGTCCTTTCCTTTCATACAACCTTGCACTATGTACATATTCGTATACTTGTATTTGTGTTTGGGCAATTGTACTTGTTTCCCTCGCTTTTCTTATCTGAGAGTTTGGGTTTTGGGTGCAAAGTTTCGCCACATGAATCAAGATTTTGTTTTGTGAATTTCCATACAAATACCGTAAATTATGCACATTTTCTAGTCATATTTACCCATGAATAAAATTACCATT
Source organism: Sminthurinus bimaculatus (assembly GCA_034698285.1). Lineage (NCBI taxonomy): Eukaryota > Metazoa > Arthropoda > Collembola > Symphypleona > Katiannidae > Sminthurinus > Sminthurinus bimaculatus. Next base: position 13,376 of record JAQIVE010001229.1, read on the forward strand.
GGGACTTTATTCACTCCCATATTCTGATTCTATTTCGTCTGGTTCTTGCTTTCCTTTTCCCCACGATGCCTTCACCCCTTTCTTTCCATGCTTTTTATTCATTTGGCCAGGAAGATAAGTTGTTGCAAGCTGCAAGATGAGGGAAGCCAGGCCGCCAGCCAGTCAGCCACAGAAGAGCAAGCAAGACTATGAAATATATATCTGAATGCAAGTGCAGGAAAAGTGGGACAGAGCAGCGAAGAAAGCAAAACTTTCACTTGCATCCCACTCTCTATAAAGGTTGTGCAGTGTTGTGCACCATAACTGTACAACACTAAAATGAAATTCTTCCTTCAGTCACTTTCCGCCGTCCAACGATCATGACCATGATCATGAACATGACTGTGATGATAAAAAGCAGATTTCCAAGGATAAGGCGGAATAACTTCAGCTAAACTTTTGTCTTCTGCTTTTATTTTTCGCGAGCTCGTGACTCGTTCTCGTGCAATTCGTTTAACTCACATCCCGCCTTTTGATGTATCCCATTTTATGCATGATGTTTTACTTCCCCCATTTATTTGTTTTGAAATTTGGCCTACATTTTTAGCTAGAGTGTACATTGTACATTGCACATAGCTTTGGATAGCTGAATCCAGGGTGGAGGGACAAATGAAAATTTATTTATTTGGAAGGGGTGGCTGTCAGAGTGAAAACATATTTTGACATTCAACATTGTATATGTATAATCCAAATGCAAAGCAATGTATGTATGTATGCAATAGAAACATGCATATGCATACATTTGATATAATAAAGTGCCCTGAATCTGGCATTTGCATCTTTTCCCCATTTAAATTTGCCTTGTATTTTGAGCAATTTACTTTGTACTTTAATGGCCGGAGACTTTTAATGGAGGAACAAATATTATGTGACGTCAAGTCTTTTGAGCCTACAGTAAACTTTGTTATATTGTAACAACCTCTAGTCAAAGAAAATAGAAAAGTACACACACACACACACATACAGACACACTTGGGAGTGCCACTAAAGCATAAAATGTAGGAAGAAAAATCAAAGGAAACATTTTCCCAATCTTTAAAAAATAGAATGACTAAAAGACCCTAAATAAGTCGGTGGAGCAATCATTTCCCGTTTTATGAGTGAATGAGCGACGGAGCTCAGTCCATATAACCAAGATGAAACGAAGGAAGAGATAACACTTTGCCAGTTATCCTATTTTTAGTGTCTTCACACGTCGTAAATTAGAGCCAAGGAATATAATAAAAGATCTAGAGAGAAAGAGAGAGAGAGAGAGAGTAGGCTCAAGCGACGGAGAAAGTATATAGAAAGTGTAGAATGTGAAGAGTGGAGGGTGGAGAGTGCAGATAGATGAGCGTGAACATGACCATTGAGCATTGGTTTGAGCAGCAGTGAACATGGCTGAGAACAAGCGGAACGAACCTTTCACGAACATTCCCATAGATTCTCTATTTATGAGTTGATTTGGCAAAAAGCACCTACTTTCTTCCCACTTTTACCTTCCATCCTTTCGATTTCCCTGTAAACTTTGACTTTTCTCTATATATAACTACTTGTACTTTTTTCTAGTCCACATTCCCCGCTTTCATCAGCCTTTCATACAGCATGAAATTTTATTTTGACTGTACAATATTACATGCACGCTTTGTCCACTTTTGTACTGTAAACTTTGTTTGAATAACAACATTGAGGATTTTTTTGCAGAATCAGACGGCAAGATGCTAAAGCTAAAGCCTGAGCAGCTAAAACCGGGGCAGGAGCAAAACGCAAAACTCGGAGGAAGGATAAGGAAGGAGAAACAGCAAATGAAGATACATAGGTATTTGTATTTTGTGAGGCCGATTCTCTTCTACTTCTTCCAGCCCTTCATCTTCATTTTCATATACAGCCATTCCCTGTTATTTACTTTTCCCGAGTGGAAACACGCCATACTATATACATACATACATACATACAGCACTACGTACTGAATTTGCATCAACTCAGTTAGCTGATTGGGTTGGCAACACGCCTCTGCAAACTTGGCCTGCATCCTTTGTACAAGGGCTACATCAATGAAACTACGGACGGATACATGGGAAGGATAAAGGAGAAACTGTAACTATGCATCCTCTGCCTGACGCCCAAACCGAAAAGCCAAACTCTCCGTCCAGCACAATAATCTACATCATAATTCTATGTAAAATCACGTATTATGGACAAGTAACCAAATTTGATTTGAATAATTGATTTAATTCGGGGGTTTGCTCGTTTGGATGCGCCCCAGCGGGCATTTCAGCATTTCTGTACGTATTATGTATTTGGGAAGATCCTACAATAACACTAAAACGAAGTGCGTTTGGCTTTGTTTGAGTATTTATGTATAGTTCCCGGGAGTTGTGAGCCCGCCATTCATTTGTTCCCTTTTGTAAGAGCAGAAGCAATGAAAAAGTATTGAAATTCTTGTTCTGGTTGCGGTGGTGGTAGTTGTGGCGAACAGATTATTCCAGAGTGGTCAAGATAAACGACAAAGTACGGAATGTTCCGCAAAATATGGGAGACTCTCTCATTGAGGGAGCTTTTTGAGTCACATTACAAGAATTTGCATACACAAAACACAGTGTATACTTTGTTTACTTGGCAGTATAAACTTGGGAGTATAAACAAACGTGCCGCTATTTTGCTACTGTTTGAATCCTGATTGTTTGCGCACAATGTGGCTCGAACAAACATAATTACAAAGCGGTGACTGCAATTTAACACAATAATTGGTAAACTCCAATGTTTTTTGTACCAGTTTTACAGTTTACCTTATTTTGTACAAAAGGTTGCTAAAACGTGTCGTATAATTGCATCTACCTGAAGTGAGGATCAAAACGTTCTTTAAGAAGCTCCTGAGGCTGAAATTGTGGTAAAAATCAAGGTCATAACAAATTTCTTCACTATACAACTAGCACTCCGATTTGGTATTTTATCACGTTTTATCATGTTGCAGTCTACAAATCAATTTTGTGTAACAAATTCATTTGGACCAAATTTATCCGCGTACGTACTCATACATAAAGTTATCCCAAAGCGTCAGAAAATTATTTAATCTTGACTCGACTTTCCACCCTTCGAATCCCAGGGTCCATTGTCAAAGACAAGTTGAAAGATATGGAAAGCTAATACTGGGGCACAAACAAGGGGCAGGATGAGGAGCAAATGAACAATGAGCCAACACAAATATTTATTGGAACGAGCCAAGAGACATGGGATTTTGTGAATTGGCGAATCTCCGATTGTATCACCTTGTGCATCCGTTATAAATATCCGTATTAGTTTCCTCATCGACGCCGCTCCACAGTTTGTGCAGCGGATTATGTACACTCTACGAATGTGTGTATGTATACATATACATAATATGTACACACAAATTGTTTGGCTAGCTCAAGACTAAAGAGAAAAGCAAGCGAGAGAGTAAGCAAGGGAACACAAGACACTACAAGGAGCACAATGAATGCATAATGTGTCATGTATGTATATCTACATACATGTGTATATGTAATGTGTATCTACGTGCATATCTGGGTTTGTGAGTGGGGCAGGAACAGGAAACGTGTCGGGATTCAATGATATTATCAATGTATATTTTGGAGAAAATTTATTACATCTTTCACCCCGAGCTCATAAAGCATTCGAGGCATGCGAGAAAACTCTTTCTACTTTCCCCTTTCCCTTTCATTCTGGCTTTCTCTAGTTCTCTTTCTCTCTCTCTGGCTCTCCATTTCATCCAGCCTGTGTGTTTGTATGCCTGTATACTTTCTATCCTTTCTCTAGCTGCTGCCGCTCTCTTTCTCCTCCTGTCCTGAGAGCCTGTCTCTCGCCGATAGGACAACAATAATGTTTATACTCGTATAGAATGGAATATTAAATTCCACGTCTCACTTTTGAAGTCTCCCTTTCTCCACTTTCACCACGCACAACTCAGTCGCCTCCAAAGAAACGCATTGTTGGGACCACACAGAATACAATACAAAGTACAAAGTACAATACAATATAATAACCGTAAGTATGCTAGATATGCATACTTACTGTTGTGCACTGTGCACACCTTGAGTCGAGTTGAGTTGAGTTGACTCCCCATGTGGGCCCCCTGACAAAAGGTGAAGGCAAAGGAACGAGGCAAGGACGAGTGTCGACAGCCGTCCTGGTGAAAGTAAAGTAAAAGCAAGGCAAAGAAAGAAACGGAGCCGGAGCCAGAGCAAGAGCAAGAACAAGAACAACACCGACTACAGCGACATATTCCACCGCTCGACAAAAGTGGGTGAGCTTACACACACGTAAATATGTGTGCAGAACTCGTCGTGCATGCAGTCGTCGCATGAATGGCGAATAGATACGCATACACTTCTACTCTTCTACTACACACTACACACCACCATCATAATGCACGGGTAGAACCCACAGAGTATGAAATTAAATTGGAATGTACACAAACACAAACGTCTCTCGTGTAGCTACACATACACACATACGTACATACATTCAAGACTGACAAAAATGTGCCGTTGGAGAGCAATGCAGAATATTCAGACTTTTCCACACGAACGGTCGTACAGTGAGCCTCAGTAGTGGGAAGCCATGAAAATATTATTCCTTGTTTTTGTTGCCACAGCCCAAACGCTCCTCTTTTATCTTTAAATCCATGTCTGGCAGCAAGGACTTGCGCCAATTTTTTCACGCATAATTTTGACCTATTTGGCGGGAAACTTGAACGTCTTGCGAAATTTTTCAAAGGTGTGCAAAAAATGAAATTTTCGCGGTGTTAAATTTCAAATTTCCTTTTTTGAAAGTGTTTTTACCCAAAACGCTGAAAAAAAGTTTAGAGTTATATGCAGGATTTATTGTGTGCATGTAGACGCACAATATTTTTCCACCTTAATAGAAGGCCCACGCAAAAGTGTGCCGTATGGTATTGTGTATATTGTATTAATTGTACCGCTCGCCCTCATATAGCCACTGGATAAGCAACCAAAAAATGGCCTGACTTGCTCTGGCCGTTAATAAATATTACTTAGGGCTCGAGATGGCTGTTGTATTCTGAATTCTCCGAAGGGAACAAATGGCAATATATCTATCTCAACTTGCAAGAAAAACTTGAGATTAGACTCGCTCGCCCAAAAATACAATATTAAAGGCATGAGTTATCATAGGAGATAGAAATACGTAGGAAAGGGTGAGTCAAATTGAGGATCCAAACGCGAGTTAGGTGACGCAAGGGAAAGCGAGGCGATATTCATTTTCCTACATAAATTGCATGCTACACAAAGTATGTGTACGTACAAAAGTGTGTGGCAAATAGCAATTCGTATCTTGCAACTTCTAAAGGCCTTTTCCACTCTTCCCTCATCTGCACAGTGTAAAATGTAAAATGTGTGGCTTTATACGTATAATAAATATATACATGTGTAAATCTACCTACCTATATATGGAACAAGTTCGCGCTTCGCGCGAATCATGATGGCGTGATTTCACACCTCGTGCTTACTAAACACAATCTATGGTAGTTACCATAATTTCTTCCCAAACTTATTTATTTATTACACAACAATAGAAACCATTTTTGGCCAGATACTCTAACTCCGTTTTCCGTGTTTTTTGACCCGGTTACCGGCCGTTACCCGTGACAACTCTAGTATATTCGTGATCTACGAGTCAATTAGTTGCTTTTTCCTCAGAAGAAACCGAAGGGTTACCCAAATTGTTTAGGTTTTAGAAAAATCGGTTTTTATGGGATTTTTCAGGTTTTTATCCGAAAACCGGTGGTTTATGGCGCATACTCTTGCTTATTCGTAATCTGCACGTCATAGAAGTGCTACATTCGCGAACGAATCCAAGAGTTTGCCAAGCGTTTAGGTTTTAAAAAAATTGGTTTTGGCGGGGTCTTTAGGGTTTTTGACCGGGTGAACGGGGGTTTATAGCGGTAACTCTTGCAGATTCGTAATCTACGCGTCAAATAGGTGCGATATTGTCACGAGCTGAAGTCTCGGGGGATCATAAAGACTCAAAAATTTAGAAGGACTGAAGGAATCGAACCCCCCAACACTAAGATACATGCCTAATGCGTAACCACTACGCCAATCTACCTCCTCGCTGGACTATCTCTCTTTTCCTCGTACTAGGCGAGCAAGCATGGCTCACAATATCCACCAGGTAACCCAAGAGTTACCCAAATGTGTAGCTTTTGGCCGAATTGATCGTAACTATAATAGGTTGGATATAAAAAATTCTTGAACAGATCTGGCACCTTCCAAATATGTAAAATAAAAATCTTCATTGCTTTTGCTGTGGACTCTTGATGTATGTAGTTGTACTCCCTTGTTCTACTTGTTGTTACGGCGGTTTACTATCATCATTTGACGCTCCACTGTTCGGCCGCGAATGCTCAAGGGCCCAACTCACATGTCCGCTGCAAGTCGAGCAAAAAGACGCTTTTTAATGCAGCTGTTAAGAATGACACGATCCTCAAAGAAAATGGCAAAGGGATCGCAGGGAATGCAGAGGAGGTTAAAAAAGTGTACGGACTCATCTTTGGTGACCACCTGGACGCTTGGCGGGTTCTCTCCATTTTGGGCATGGGCTATGGAGTTTTCAACGTCCTTGCAACGCTCTCAATTCTCTTTATTTTCATCGTGTCGAAAGTATGACTTTGAACAAACGCGACGTATAATCTTACACATCCCATAAAATCCCACAAAATTCCAAAAACCCCACCAAATCTCATTAAATCCCGTACAGTCCCATTAAATCCTGTAAAATCACATTAAATCCTGTAAAATTCCAATAAATCCCATTTAATTCCGTTACATTCCACCAGTTCCTGTATTATATCCCAATAGTAGACCTGTATTTGTGCTGTGTGTGATCCCAATAAAACTCGTAAAATCTTAATCAAACCTCTTAAAATCCATAGTTCTATGAGAAGAGAGAACCCCATCGAATCTCATTGAATCACAAAATCCCATTAAATCCCATACAATCCCAGGAGTTCCATAAAAGCTTTGTGATTCGTAAATGGTGGAAATATATTTTTCATTTCTTTTGTCACAGAATTCGGAAGTCAAGGATGGGGAAACCCCGTTTACACGAAAGCGGATGACGTGCATGAGACTTTTATTCGCCCTGAGTGCAACTTTGACCCTGGTCTTTACCATCATATCCTTCCTTACCCTCCTTTTGAGCGGGGCCGTAAATGATGAAGAGCCGGTTGAAAGTGCCACCCAGTGGGCGCGGGCGTACTTTGGGGTTGTGGGCATCCCGGGGTTTTCCTTCATCATGCTGTTTGCTTTTGCCCTGTGCACTGGGTTCAACTGCTCCTTGGCCAGTCCCATGAACTCTCTGCGGACGATGGGTGCTACACTGTCGAATAATCCTGCAATCAAAGGGCAAAGAGGAGTTGCAGACGACGCACCGGAACTCGAGCAAGATCAAGGGGGTGAAGATATTGATACGGATTCCGTAAACGAATAAAGTCAGCATATCTGTATATTATACCGGTTTACTTATTTTGAATATAAAGCAAATATTATCCAAACCCCGTTTTTGTGATTTTCCCATGTATAGTGTTGTGACGAACAACCCGATGAACATATTTGTCAATTTTATTGATTGATTGATTGATTCGTTTCAAATTATCATAGATGCAAAAATATAACGTTTTTTTAAAAGTTACGAACCTTACTGAACAATAAAATACAAGCATTGCCTCATGAAAAAATGCCATCAAATCTCATACAAGTGTGATCAAATTTGACAAGATTGACAATTTTTGGTAAGATTTTCATGATATTTCAGCAAATTTTGATCAACGCACAAAAGATTTCCATGTTTTTGTTTTACATTAGCTGTTATTGCTTTTTATTTCCATAAAACGCTTCATTTTTCATAGGCTTACGGAATAGCCTGGATTGTGGATTTGACATAAATTATATCGAAAGTGCCGCTAATATGGGTATCTCTCTTGACCACCTCATAAATGTGAGTTGGCCACTCGAGAACCTCTTTTTCACTTGGAAACACAGAGTGGCCTTCCATTGGCATGAGAAATTCCGGATTCCGATCCTCAATTACAAAAAGAGTTCCACCTGGTCTCATAAAACCCAAGGCGACACTTGGGTCCGTCGTGGTGGAGATGAAGCTTTCATAATAAAATCGGCTTCCCTCTACAAAGTCCGGATAGTCGAAGCTCTCTCCCCGGTATCGTGCTCCCTCGGCCACCACAGAATAATCGAACGCTTTGGCCGTTTTGGCCTCTTCCATGGCCCGAGTGAGAAGGCTGAAGAAACTGACGTAGGGGAAGTCGGGGCCCGGAAACCCGCGCTGCATCAGCTCTCGGGTTGCGGCATTAAAGTCCCGGTAGAAGTCATTTGGAGAGCCCAGAGTGTACGCAATTAGAGCAATGTGGTATTCTATAATACTAAACCGATAGTCGGAGGTGAATGAAAAATTAGTTTTTTCTTGACATATCTCATCGGCCTTTTTCCAGGCATTTTTATACTTTTGGCAAGTTTCAAACTCTTGTTTCTGTTTGGCGTCGAAACTCTGTTTGTTATTCACCAACGCTTGGAAGAAGTGAAATAGAAGTGCTCCAGGGGCGATTTCCTTCGGTGACCAACGACAGGGTTGATTGACGGGGTGTTTCGGGGAGGTCAATAATACGGGTTTCCGCAAAATATCTGTGTTGCAAATTCGGGACTCTCTTTCGTCGTTTTGCGGTGGGAGGTCAGCCGAGACAATGTCCGGTCGAGGATTTCCGTCTAAAGCCATTTTTCAACTGGATTCTGTAAGGATGTCTGCAGAACATTGGACCAATACTGACCAAAAAATTGTGGTACAATATTTTAAATGAAGCTTAATTGTTGGTGAACAAAGTTTCGTGACATGCTCAAACTTTAATTAAAGTTTCTGAAGGATCATTATTATTTGCAATAAAAAAATTGCACCCATGTTCGTTATAGCATAAACACTCTAATTAAATAAATGAGAGCAACTTTTTCAACTTCCTGTGAAAGTCTGCAATCAGCACTCAAACAATGAATTTTATTCTTTCAAAGGCTATCTCAAAACTAAAACAAAAAATTTCCGCTCACGCTTTAGCACCAGAAAATTTAGAGATAGAGTTCAAAAAACAAGGATTTCATACTCCTTGAAACTAAGTTCCTGCCCACCGTAGGAAATGTAGCATGTCTGATTTCGGGGGTGGATTTTACCCGGGTGAACTCCGCCTTCATGATGGACTCTTCCAATGTAAAGATCCTCGCCATGCTCCGACTTTCCACCGACCACTCCCCTGGGGTGGCGATAGCCCTGTGCGGACTGGATCCAACTCAATGCTCCCGGTTTGGCTACCAGCACTTCGTACGACGAAGTCACGCAGTGTTCTTGACCGTTCCAGGGAATGGACACCTTAGCAGTATCATCCTCTATCATTAATTTCCCGGGGGTGAGCACTCCGTCGACCTCTCCTCGAGCCACAATCAACGGCCTTCCATCCGCTTCCTGCCCACCAACAAATCCGTATTCAAGGACTTCTTCCATTTCATTAGAGACCCACACCCATTTTTCCTCCTCATCTTCATCATCGTCTCCCCATTCAATCCCACCGCTCTCCTCGTTATTCCTGCAAAAGGTTTGTAAAAAAACGTATAACAAAATATGGGCAATGTCATGCTCAAAAAATGAATATTTTACTCCATATTATAAAGTTCTCACGTCATCTCGACTGGGGCTTCGGAAAAAACACGAAGCAAAAATTCTCCCTCCAGATTCGGGTAAAATGTTGAGGGGATGACGCAGTAAGTCCCCGGTGGACACTTTAGTCGCTTGTTCAGCTCCCGGCTGTTACTGTACGTTGGAGTTGAGTAGTCTGAAATAATGTTTAATGTTACGCATAAATTTTAACGAATGTAAATCAATTTTTTAAAATTTTAATCCAATAATTGACATTTAAATTTAAAACCATCGTTTAAAATAAATTACATGCATTATTCTGTTGGAAAAATTCCAAGGACAAGCGACCTTCCGCATCTTCCCCGTTCTCTATCTACAGTAAATAACATTAAGAACTGAGTCCTAAAACAAACCTCAGCATTACATATCGTTAAAAAACAAAAAGGTGTTATTGCTGTTATTTAACATTTAGTTACCCGGTACACGTCAATTCCAATGCTGTAGTTTCGACATCCTTTTGTCCTCTGGTATTTTTGCATGAGCGCAATGATAACCGTGCAGTTGACTTCATCGTCGTCCTCGTCCGGATCTACGACGTTGATGAAAATTTGCGGATTTGATGCAAAGGTGGTGTCTGCAAGTTAAATGTTATAAGTACATACACTAGGATTTAACTAACAAGTAATGGTTTTTAGGTGACCTGCCAACTTTGAAACAAGACCTACCCTGCTTGAAAGCCCTTAACGAGAAGGTAAAGGATCCGCAAGCATTTCCGAGTTATCCGCAATAACGCGGCATGGAGAGTCCACCAAAGTTTTAAATGTTTACATTCGTTGAAGTAATGTTGTCTTTTATGTAATGTGTTGAAGGTGTATAGGTTTTGTAATCATAATTGCATCGTGTAAATTAGACAGATCAATAATTTTCAATTTAAACGACTATTCCTGATGTATTGATGGTAAATTTTACGTCGATTTTACGTTTTTTCGCATTAACTTGTCACTCATACCTTTTTATCACTCACCTAGCCGCGCCATGCATCATAATAATGTAACCCATATAATTCTAACTCTGTAACCTTTTGTAGCATTTCAACGCCACTCATAGCATTTAGTGTGACAATCGGATTTGCAAAGGAAAATATCTTTTCTGCTATCCGGGGCTTCCGAATATCTCAGGAAATGCCACGAATGGCGTCAAACTTTAAAAGAGTACAGATTTAAAACGAGCTGAATTATGTGACCAGGCAACGGTCTTTTTCTGGTTTCACAGATTGCATTATTCTTTTAGTCTGAGTCCTACTAGGAAATCCATAAACAGTAACGCTTACATTGCAGTTTAACGGTTGAGACTGCAGTCAATGTTCACTGGATTTGGTTTGGAAAAGTTGAAAAGTGAAAGCTGTTTGAAAAGATGGATTTGTGATAATATTTTTTTGCTGCCTCAAAGAATTTGGCTTCCAAGTAAACTTTTTCAGGTGACTCGCCGACTTTGAAACAAGACCTACCCTGATTGAAAGCCCTAATCGAGTAGGTAAAGGACCCGCAAGAATTTTCCTGTTAACTTTATAAACACACCGTGCACAGCCCGACAAAGTTTGAAATTTTGACCTTTTTTGACCTTTAAAGGTTTTCTTGTGGGTCACCCGAATGTGGCAGAGAAGTGAGACCTACACCATTCGAATCAGAATAAAATTTTGAGCAACCTTTGTTTTTACATTTTTTGAAACTCTCACTTTTTTGAAATTTTGGCTTGGCACTGAAAGGTACATATTGCATTATTTGTAGTTTTTCAGTCTCTTTGATCTTGAAGCGACGATTGTACATTGTACATACTACCTTTGAGTACTTGGCCGAAATTTCGAAAAAGTGAGATTTTCGAAAAGTGTAAAAACAAAAGTTGCACAAAATTTGATTTTGATTCGAATGGTATAGGTCTCACTTCTCTGGGACACTCGTGTGACCCACAAAGTGACCTTAAAAGGTCAAAAAGGGTCAAATTTTCAAACTTTGGCGGGCTCTCCACGGCGTGTTTATGAAGATAACACGAAAGTTCTTGTGGGCCCTTTACCTACTCGATAAGGAGTTTCAACCAGGGTAGGTCTTGTTTCAAAGTCGGTAGGTCACCTGAAAAAGTTTACTTGTTGATTCTCCACGTAAACTCATACAATTAGACGTCACCATCTTACATGCTATCAAAGGGGACCAGTTTGCAGAATTGCTTTTCCCTCGTTGACAAATACCACTTTGTCAAAGCGCAATTTGGCTACAATGACCTTGAGTTCACAGATATCCACGCAGATTTTAATTACATAGACAGCAGCTAATATGAGTTCAGTACAGAAAAATTAGAAGTATAAAACTTTAGTTTTGCTCTTCGTTAATACGCCGGAAAAATGTACCTGAATCTGATTTTCATTGTTACTGTAATAATAAAAAAATTTTCAATTTACCCAGGACGCATCAACGCTCAAGTCAATTCAGCTACTGCGCTTTCAAATGCTTCCCTCAATTGTCCAACAAAGTTGACCTTTTGTGAGTGCGAAACAGACACCACTTTAGAAGTTCGTTGTCTAGACTATGATTTGGAAGTCGAGGACAGCCTTAAACAAATAGAGGGAGATCTGAGACTAATTCAAGATGAAAGCAGAACAAGCGAGGCACAAGGACTGATAGAGCTTGACCGATTTTCTTTGAGCTCCCGAAACCTTCAGACTTTTGACTTGCTGCTTTTGGAGGGATTTTCTGTAAGATCCATTCTAATTTCAAGGAACCCATGGCTGAGCAAAATCGTGGGTGGCGAAGACCAAATGAACATCTTCCAAAATGTTGCCCTTGTATCCATTGCCTTCAACTCGAAACTTGACGACGAAGGTCTTGGAGACACCCTCAAAGCATTTTCTTCAAGTAAAACTCTGGTTCATCACAATGACGTGGAATTTCTTCCAGGTCTCACTTCTCTTGTATTTTTGGAAACTTTGGAAATTCTGCAAGCAAGGAGACAAGAAAATATTCAGAACGATCATTATTTTTTAATCCACCGTAATTTACTAATCTTGTATAAAACAGTAGTTTTTCAACCATTAAAAATGAGCACATGGCAAAATTGCATTGAATCATGCGATGAAAAGAAAAAATTGAAGAAGTAACAGTATTTTTGAATCCACCACCACCAATCTAGTAGATACCGTCCGTCAAAAAGTACTTATTCTTACTTTCGTACGTCGTAAAAGTTTGTAGCTCCGAATTTAAGCCTAGCATTTATTTACACGATAATTAAGGTACAAAGAAGTAAAACTTTAAACTTCATTTTTTGAAAGGACTACGGAGGCAATGCATTGTGAAATGGGGCGCAGTCCGATTTGGCTGAAATTTTGTACAGAGCTTCTCTAGGTCATGGGGAACAATGTTTGTAAAGCCACTTTAAAAGTGATTGCTTCCTGTGACCTCTGGAGGTCACCAAAGGTCAATATTCAAAGTTGGCGGGAAAAATCTGAAAAAATTCAG